>PVJI01010712.1:0-57420 GCA_004026765.1 Micronycteris hirsuta | reverse complement strand
ATTAAAAAATGACAAAACGAAACAAAACACAAAAGTAAGTAAAAAAAAAAGAAGAAGAGAGGTATGAAGAGAGGGGACTAGGAATACTGAAGGAAAGGGAGGAAGAAGGAATTAAAAAATGGTGAAGGACAGAGAGGAAGACAGGTTAAAAAAAGCAAAAACAAAACAAAACAAAACAAGAATTAACAAAAAACAAAACAAAGAAACCAAAAAAAAAAAAAAAGACAAAAAAAAAAAACCAAACAAAAAAAACGTCCAGGTTTCTGATTTTAAAGCTGTCCGGCCAGGCTGCGTCCGTCTGTGAAGATATGTTTTGCTTTTCTTCTTTCCTGAGGTGCACTCTTCACTGTTGTCCAGTCACCTGCCCAGTTCCTGAGTGTGCTTCTGGGCCCAAGCTGTCTTGATGTGCACCTGATAGTGGCAAATCTCCCACTGCCTATTTTTTCTCCGCTGGTCTAACTAATAGGTTCTCTCCGTGCCCTTTCTGGATAGTTTGGCCCCCGCTCTGAGTCAAGAATTTGTGCGGTCTGTAGCTCCGGGCTGCCGCTCCCCTCAACAGGGTGTTTCTGCCCTATTCCCACAAAGCTGCTTGGTCTTGCCGGGCTGTGTGCTCCTGCGTGCGCCTGCGTGCGCCTGCATGTGCCTGGTCTGGCTGGCTAGGGCTTTGTCCCCAGCTATAGGCGTGAGCTCAGCGCACCTGTGAATTCTTTTATCTTTGCCCCTGGGCTGTGCGCCAGCAAGCCCCGGCTGAAAGGCCTGGTCGTGCGCTCTCTCTGGTATTTTTGAGCTGTGCGCCTGTGTTCGCTCACTTCTTTGTCCCCAGCTGTCGGTGTGAGCTCAGCGCACCTGTGAACTCTTCTATCTTTACCCCTGGGCTGTGCGCCAGCGAGCCCTGGGTCGAAAGGTCTGGTCACGCACTCTCTCTGGTATTTTTGAGCTGTGCGCCACTGTTCGCTCACTTCTTTGTCCCTGGATTATGCGCCCAAGAGGCCCAGTTGTGCACTGTCCCCAGTATTTTTGAACTGTGTACGATTGGTCCGCGGGTCGCCGGGTGCGCACGGTCCCCGGTTTCCCTTGTTCGGTGTCCCAGGCCGCACTCGGCCAGGGATTCGCTGACTGTAAGCTGTTTCCGATACTTCTGGTATGGGCTGGGAAAGGCCTCGGACCCCGGATACAAACAGGCTCCAATTCCCCTTGGTGGAAGCGCCAGCCTCCTCGGGCCTAGGGCCGACCTTGCTCTCCCTCCGTGATACAGGCCGAGTTCCCTGGGCCTCCGATCCCGGTCGCCTACCGATCCTGGACGCGCACCGATCCCGGGATCCCGGGTCATGCACCGATCCTGGGTCGCGCACCCGACCTCGCGACTGTTGAGAGCGGGGCCTCTCCAAATAGCCACGTAGCGCCACTGTTTTTCCTCTCTGAAAAATTCTACCTATTTACGCTCGCCAGACAAAACAAGCATCTGACTACTCTCAAATCCTAATCTGGCTCCCTCCCCAAGAATCTTGCGTCCGATCCGGGCAGCTGCCGGGTCTGGGACCAAAGCCCCACCCCGCTCCCCGGGCTTGTCCCGATGGGGACCCTTTCCTTCCGATGCACTCTGCTTACCGTATGAATGTTCAAATTCCCCTGTAATCTTGGGCATCAATCATCATATGTGTTGGAATACTGCTGGGTTTTGGCCCCGTTCCTCAGAAAATCAACCAGTGGGTAGGAGGACGTAAACTCTGTTCCTCCTATCTCGCCGCCATCTTCTGACCTAGCCTCTGTTTCTTAAATTGATCTGTCAAGTTCTCTGGAGTAGCGAAGTTAATTTTATGTCACTGTCTCTGTTTTTAGGGCTGACCCTTGTCTGGGTCTAGCTCTGTTCTCTTTTCAACTCTAGGTTTTAATGTCTCACCTGTGAATAAAGAAGAGAGGGGAAGGAAGAAGAAGAAGAGAAAGAAAAAAATAAAGTAAAAAAAATAAAAAATATATAAATAAAATAAAAATAAAAATATAAGAAATAAAAAGAGGAGACTAGGAATACTAAATGAAAGGAAGGAAGGAAGAAGGAATTAAAAAAATAAAGAAGGACAGATAGGAAGGAGGGTTGGGAAAACAAACAAACAAAAAAACAAAAAAACTTCTGCCGGCTGGCTTTAAAAGTGTCCGGTCAGGCCTGTTCGCCTCATCCTCCTGTCTGTGTCAAGCTTCTGATTGTTCAATTACCCCTGTAATCTTGGTCACCAATCTTCATATATGCTGGAATGCTGTTGGGTGTTTGCTTTGTTCCTCATAAAATCAGCTAGGTTTTTCACTTGTGGGGAGGAGGAAATGGACTCTGCTCCCCCCTATCTTGCCGCCAGTTTTTTCTCTCTCATTTGGGCCTCTTCCCCCACCCCCTCGGTGCGCCTGTTACTTTAAGGGTTGGAGCTTTAGGTGTTCACCAGGGTGGGGAAACCCACGTCACTCTGTTGTGACGCTGTGTGTGGGGGCAGGGCCTGAGAGAACAATGGCGCTTGCTCTACTCTCCGCACCTCCCCAGCTGTCCACAAGCAAGTTGATCCCCTCCTTGCTGGCTCTGGGGTGAGTGGGCGAGCCTGCACAGTTCCGAGTCCCCGTGGGCCTCCCCAACAAACTCTCCTGTGAGGCTGGGGGTTCCTCCTGCTGCCACCTCAACCCCCACAGGTATCCTCAATCGGTGATTTGAGGCTTTATTTCCCTGCATTGGTGGACCAAGCAGTCTGTTCCACCCCCCAGCTTTTCCTCCCGGTCTATCCACGTTCTAATGAGGGACTGCCCAGTCCACCAGTCTCAGCCCCGTTCTCGCAGAGTGTGCCCACTGTGCTTTGGCCAGGCACGCCCACCACAGGCCGCTCCAGGCGGCTGGAGCACCACTGGCACTGCTCCACAAACAGCGTCTAGCCGAGCACCCTCCACCCAGCTCCACCCCGCCTACTGGTCTGGATGAACGTGTCTTCTTTAACTCCTTGGTTGTTGGTCTTCCACTCAGTTCAGTTTTCTGTCAGGTCTGGCTGCCCTTACCCTCTAAATTGCTTTTTTTCTTCTTTTGGCTGTGTGAGGAGGAACAGTGCGTCCACCTATGCCTCCATCTTGGCCGGAAGTCCATATTGGTGAAAATCTTGTTGCATGGAATATTTGAGATTTTCTTGCCTATTTTCTCCTCTAGGATTTTTGTGGTGTTGCCCCTCATATTTATCTCTTTTATCCACCTTAGATTTATTTTTGTGTATGATGTAAGTTGGTGATCGAGTTACTTTTTTTTTTTTATGTAGCTGTCCAGATTTCCCTACACCATTTGTTAAAGAGGCTATTTTTACTCCATTTTGTACTTCTTCCCCCTTTGTCAAATATTTATTGACCATAGGCCATTAGCTTTAAGGAGATCATAATTTAGGATAGAAGATAGTTATGCTGGCAGCTAATGTTAATGCAATGATGACCAATGTTTATTAGCCTTGACTGTATTTCAGGCATATGCTAACCACATACGTATTTCCTCCTCGAATTCTTACAATAACCCTCTGATGTAGGTATGGGTGTCTTCTGGTTAAGGATGAGGGCATAGGTGTCTAGAGAGGTTCACAAAGCTCTAGCAGAGCTGTGATCTGAAGCCAGATCTTTGTGATTCAAAGTCCCCCTGCTTAAGTCCCACCTGTGTGCCTCCGCCACTGTCCCTGTTGCCTCCCAGAGATGGACAGTGTATCTAGAGAACAGAACAGGGAATGTAGTTGGTTTTCCTAGAGAAGAGTCTAGAAAACATTCATAGGGAAAGTGTTATTTCACTTGACAGCTTGGAAGTTTCTAGGTGGGTGAACTGCCATTAGTTGTGATAAAATATGTGTGAAACTGGACATCAAATCACATCATTTTGCAACTAGTATGGTTTTGACCTGATGACTTCATTCTGGTAACAGTGAATTCATCCATTGCATTGGGCCACCTCCCTCTCTGGGTTGACAGGAGAGCTGGGCCTCTGTTCCATCTCATCTTCCCTGATTAGTGGCTAAAGCTATCCCCGGCAGTCAGACTCCCTTCTATCTGGATGTTGGGGGGCCTCTACTTTGGCACTCCCTATCTGAGCCACCACCTGACATGCCCATACTAGGAAACATGCCCAGTCGGCTGTCCTCTCATAGTTTGCAATGAAGCCTCACCCTGCAATCCCACCAGTGGGATTCTAGGTAAGTGGCTCCACTGAGTCCCAGATAATGGCCCTTTCATTCCCCTTTTATTGTGCAGATCACCCTAATTCTGGTTTAAGGAGGATGGCTGTGCACTGCGCTTGGAGCAGGGCAAGAAGGATTTCTATGCCTCAGGGGCCCTGTCCGGTTACCCTGTGGCTATGCACTCCTCCCACACACACAGCATGAAGCACTTTAATGCCAAGGGAACATGCATATCTGGAGGCAGTGCCCTCCTGACTAGTATGGACTATACTCCATTCACCAGAATCCTGTAATTCCCTGTTCAGGTGGACTCATGGTCACTTTCAGGGTCTGTTGAGGGCTGTTTGAGGGCAATGGACAGATCGTAGACATGCAGCCTGGAGTGCCCACCTGCTTGAACATGAAGCTATTGAGTGGGGTAGAACAGAGCATGGGTCAAGGGCTGACTTCTATACATGGGTTGAATCTGAGAACTTGACATGAAGACCTGATCTTCAGGTTGTTGTAAAGGTATATTTATCAAGAAAGGAAGCTGGGACATACTTCATTTATGTTTCATTTTGTAACTGTTTAACACCTGGTATATAGGCCTTCATTTTTACTCTTTCCCTAGGCTTTGCAACTGTACCCTTATCTTTCAAAAACAAAACCAAATCTGGCCAATTTTATTTTCTACCAGGGAAAGGAGCCTCATAGTGTGGGGAAATCAATTTCTGTTGTTGAAGCTGCCATCTGTGATATTTTGCTATGGCCACCTGAGCTGCCTAACACATGCAGCAATAGAAAACTGAGAGAGTGACACCAATTGTATTTGCTGTATTCTATTTGTTAAGGGTAGATCACTAGATCCAGCCTATATTCAAGGGGAGGGGTTACCCAGGCAGGCCACCAGGTGATATTCATCTTAGCAGGCTACTCACCACAGATATATTTAACAAAAACATAATTTAGCACACATGACAAATATTAGGTAGGTGAATTGCTTATAGACACTGAAAATTTTGAGGTAGTTCCAGTCCATAAAACCATCTTCTCCAGTGCAGTTGTGGGTTATTCTATTCCCTATGTGAGCATGGAGAACCTTGGGGCACCTTGCTTCTTATTTGAAGTAGCAATGGAGAACAGTGGTACTTGGCAAATGATAGGTTCAGGTCTCAACTCTGCCTATTACTAGGTGTGTTGTCTTGAGAAAATTATTTATTCTGAGCCATGTTGTCTTGAATGTATAATGGGCATAAGAGTATTACTTTACCTACAGCATCATTGAGAGAATTAAATGTGTCCATGCATGCATGATCAAGTACAGTGCCTAGTATATAGTAAGTGTTTCTGAAAGGCTATTTATTATTATAAGTGTTCATGTAGGAGAGAGGCACAAGAACTATGCAAATTAACTAAAGTCAACAAAGTTAAGTCATGGGCTCTCTACCTGCTGCCTGATACAGAACCTGGCTGACTGGAGATGCAATAGACCATGAGGAGCCTCTAGACAAAGAAAATTCCTGCAAAGATTTATTATCAGCTATTCCCCAAACCTTACTGTTTATCCATATTGTTGCAGAAGGGATCTCGTGAATGGGGAGGGACCCCCAAGGAGGCACAGGAGCCTTCCCAAGACCCTGAGAAGGGAGACATGCAGCCTGGAGTGCCCACCACTTTGAAAGTGTCAAAGGTGGCTGGATTGAAACCGCAGCCAGTGCATGATAGATTTTCATACACCTGAGTAAAGGGTAAACAAACCAGTGTGTGACACCCTGCCCTGGGCAAAGATGCTGTGTGTGGCTAGAAACCTTCCTACCCACTTCCAGACCATAGCGGCAAGGAGAGGGGTAGACATGCCAGTCTATCCAGAATTGACTGGAAAAGTGGGATGCTTCTGGAGCATATAGGATTTGGGGCCTGAAGAGTTAAACAGAGGATAGGCAGAGTCTCAGCTCTGTCTTTTCTGTTCTGTGCCCCCTTATTTGCCTGGTGGGAGTTGGCTCATGGAGGCTGAGTCCTCAGTGCTGAGCCATGCCCTGAGCATACCTAGCAGTGGCCCATGGGACACTGTGGCTTTGTGCCACATGGGTCACAGTCTACACCATTCTCTCACTCTGAGATCAGCACACAGATGCATAGTCTACAATGCTCACTAGCCCTGGAGGCATGGATAGTCTCGGGCATGGGGCCCCACAGATGGAGCCCCTGAATATAGCAGTCTGGACCTCCATCCCAGGCTCCAGAATGGGAAGAAGCTGTGGCAAGGCAATGGTGGACCCATAAGCACACATTCCAGGAAAGAAGCCTGAACCCAGAGAGCAGTTCGCATAGCAACCTTACACTACAGAAGGACAGACAAGATGGAGCAGGGTTTCTGGACACTGGCTCTGGTTCTGGGGGTTGCTGGATTCTTTCTGTGTTTTGTGGAAGAAGGAGCCTGGAGCCATAGAATTCTCTATTACTGCAAATTGGGAAACCTTTTAATAAGGATCTTTTTCCTTCCTAATCTCTGTTTTATGCCTGTGTTCAGGGGCAGGCAGTTGAGTCCCACTCTGCTTGATAACAATACCATAAAGAAAAACACACCACAAATATACCCTGTGAAGTTTAACGTTAATCCCAACATTTTTTTTCCACTCTCTATTTCCCCATACCAGTAATTTTCCATGGAAACTACAAACAGAAGCAAGATCAACCTCTAGAGATGGCTGGGATCTCTCTTCCTTCTCTTATGAGGAAAACTGGCTTTTCTGTCTATGGAGTGACTTTTCCCGCTTATCTCCCTTGCCTCACTTGTGAGGAGAAACTGCTGCTCCATCTGTGTAATGCCCACTCTCTGTCTCTCTGCTTCATTAATAAACTCTGTCACTTTTTAAAAAAAAAGATTTTATTTCTTTTTTTAGAGAGGGGAAGGGAGGGAGAAAGAGAGGGAGAGAAACATCAATTTGTGGTTGTGTCTTGTGTGCCCCCTACTAAGGACCTGTCGGGTAACCCAGGCATGTGCCGTAGACTGGGAATCAAACCAGTGACCCTTTGATTCGCAGGCTGACACTCAATCACTGAACCACACCAGCTAGGGTGTAATAAACTCTCTGTCACTTTAAACACTATGCTGACTTACTTTGGAATTATTTCCTTTGAGAAGCCCAGAACTCTCTTGGCTCAAGGCTGAGTCTCCCCAGGGCCTTGCGCCATCAGCATCAGTACCAGGAAGTTCTCCTAGACGACTTAGATGCCACACATGTGATAATGTCTGCCATTCATTGGAGGAAACAGTTCACCTCATTCAAATATTTTACTTTATTATTCTTTGCAGATCACTGTATGAGGTGGGTGTTTATTATTCCCAATTTATAAATAACAAGACTTATAAAACCATAGGGAGGCTAAAAGGTTTGTATAATATCACACATAATATCAGCAATGAAGCTAGGATCCAAACTCAGGTCCCCATTGTTCTCCACTCCACTGAACTGCGTTTACTGAGTCTGGGTTTCACATGTCAGGACTTCAGCAGCAGCAGCTCAACTCCAAGTTACACAAAAGAGCTCCTGGTCTTTACATGAAAGCACCTGGGGTCCAAGTGAAGCTTTTCCTTCATCTAGGATTCTCTGGTCACTAGGACAACTGATATTATTTAAATTTTTACTACTCCTCACTTTTCCTTTTGAAATTCCAACACTACAAACTGAAAAAGGCCTGCCGGGGGAACTCCACATCACTGTCTAGGACAGCATGTGAGAGATTGGGAGGGTGGGTTTTCCTCAGCCTGGCCCCCTTAGCACCCGCAGCCCTGGGACTGAGTATCTGAAGCTGATTCTGTGGGCGGGGGAGGGCGGGATACAAATCCCCTCCTTGTGCCCCCAATTCCTGCAGCTGTCCTCCAGGGCCTGCAGTGATCTGTTAAGGAATTACTTCTGTACTAATGCTTTTGGCTGAGAAGTGCTATTCTGCTGGGGCCTCCTGAGGGGCTGCTCTGTGTTTCATTTCTATTCATTCTATTCTCTAGATTCTTCAGTTTAATGAGGTCTTTACTTTTGCCTTTGAAGAGTGCTCTCACCCCTGTGGAGTCTAGCTATAGCTGGAATTTGAATACAGAAGGAAGCAGGGAGAGAACTGGAGGAAAGGGACCAGAAGGTCAACTCCCCACATACTGAGAACCAGCAGCTATCTCGGGTTTCCCATCTCTGGCTAGCTCCACCTCTGTCTTTCTTGAAATACCAAATTTGGTGTCTGTCTCAGAGACCTCCCACCTACGGGTTGAACCTGTCCCAGTTCCAGCGCAGACTTTCTTAGGAGCACAGAGTTTATTAATAGTCTCTACCCCCAGATGAGTGGGGATCAGAATGACTTCACATTCTCAGGAAACAGAGTCAACACAATGGATCAGTCTCTGGCTACCTTTCCCACAGCTGCTCCTGCTAGGCTCTATCACTGGAAATTAGATGCCAGTCACTGGACTCAGTTGCCGGAGACACTTGGATGCCACTTCTCATTGCAGGCAGCACTTCTGGAATATGACATTCCACTGAATGTCAGTTTCTCCAGAGATTGGGCTTCCAGCTTGACCAGCCAGGCTATAGTCCTCCCAGTGACCCTACTTAATGCTGTAGACCTCAAGCTCATCCCTGGCCTAACTCTCTGGAGCCCTCAGACACATTTTGATCCTCAGAAATTGGGTCACAAGGGAGGAGAAGGAAACTAAGACCAGGCATGACCACCATGAAGGCACTACACTGTCCATCCACATTAGAGTGACAAACTCAGGCTTGGGCTAGCCTATCAGCTCATGGTCAGAGTCAGGCAGGTGTTGGCAATGGAGTTACCAGAGAAAGGTTCCTTCATCACCTGCCATCACCTAAGGCTGAATGTAGTCCTTCAGTCTGGCTGCACATTGGAATCACCAAGGGAACTTTTGAAATTTCAGATGCCTGGTCTCCATACTCAGAGATTATGGCTTAATTGGTCTGGAGTAAAGCCTAGGCATTAGCACTTTTGAAAAACTCCTCAGGTAATTCTGATGGCAAGTACTGACAGTAATAACTACTGACCCAAACAGAACAGGATTTAGAGGTTGATGGAGGTATAGTAGTCAGTTAGACAGACATGAGCAGAGTAGGAACAATAGGCCAAGTACAGAAGGTCACCAGGGCAGAAAGCCTCAGGTGCCCAGCAATGGGAAAAACCAGTCTGGGGCCTCACCACCAGGGTGATCTTTTCTCCTTTAGCATATTGTTGGTCATGCCATTTATACCGACTGACTTTTCATATTGCCGGTTATGCAGTTCAAACCCTCCCCTGACCCTTCCTCCCATGGCACGCCACTAGTCATGTGGTTTAGACCCTCTTAGAGGAGGAACAAGGGGGCCAGAGAATAGCCTCCTGTGACTCCCATACAAGCCCTTGCATGACCACTGCCTTAAACATTAAGTCCTTGGGACAATGAGGTTCTGACTCACATCAAATAATAGAAGGAATAAAGCCTCGGTTCTGCTCAACACAGAGACAGAGCTTTGGTCAAACTAGAGATGACATTTAGGCCTCAGTTGTGTTTCAGCTTCAGGCCCAGAAAAGCATCAGGACCAGTTGTGATGACTAATGACCCCCTGCCCTGGCACTGACCAATCAGTGGAGACCACAACCCTGAGAGAACACACTTGGAAAGATGATGAATATTCTATTGAGGGTCTCCCTGGGGACTTCCTCCAGGGTCCCTACATTTGAAAGCAGATAAAAGCCCTCAAGATAAAGGACTCAGAGAGGGCTCTCTCTCTGGAGCACACACTTGCCTGTATCCTGCTCCTTTCCTTCAGACATGTTTTCTTTGCTTTCTTTCTTCTAAACTCCAAGGGCCCTTCTTTTGCCTCTGTAACTTGCTTCCTGAATCCACACAGCCCACCCAGCTGGCTCCCTTCTTCTAGGGCTAACTTCTTCTACCTCTGTAACTTTCTAAATAAAATTTTGTTTATACTTGAGTCTTATCTCTAAATCCTTTCATAGCCAAAATTCAAGGACCAAGGTTTAACATTCTGAGCTGTTTTGCTGTTAATTAGGTTGAGGGCTCTAGCTCTGGCATGGGAATGGAATATGAGGCAGGAAAATAAAACGAACCTAATCATAGCAATTAGGCCCTAAGTAAGTTTGGTGATTTCTTCCAGATTCATCATTTGTGGTCTATTCCAAACATTTTCCCCCAGCAACTGATAAAACTGAGGTTCTACTGAACCCCCAGGAGAGGGTCCTGGTGAGTTTTGTTAAGGGATCAGACTGAACTGAGTTTAGGAGTTGTAGATGAGAAGGAGGCCACACAGTAAACCTGACAAGCTCAGGGGAGGCCTGCATGGCAGATTAACAAACTCAGAGACTGAAAGTAACCACATAGAATGGGCTGAAGTTAAAACTTCCTAACTAAGGGTGAGTCATGGTGAGTAGTCATGTCCTAGGTCCCTAGGTTGGTATTTCTCTGACAAAACTCAATCTTTTCCTTAACCAAGCCTATTGTCTTTTTGCATCTACAGTAACATGCCTTTGGAATTCAAAGTAATCCTCTTTTCCAAACCCCTCAGGGCACAATCCCCCACCAGGGCAGAGACCACAGACCCCTCATTGTTATCTTGTTCCCTGCATACCATCTCTACGTGCTATAAATGTTAACTGTTAACTATGCTATACCTACCAATGTAAAAGAAATATGCTTCTATCCATTACTTTCTATCCAGTCTCAGAGGTTTCCCCAGTTTGCTTTCTCCTGCCTCCCTAATTTACCACCAAGGGATTTTGAGTAAACCCCTTATATCTTCCCCTTTGATTATAAAATAATTGATAATACTGCCATTTTCTGGAGCATTTTCTCAACCCACTGAGATACTGCTTCCCAGGAATTATCTTCAGTTTGGCTCAAATAAACTCATTAAAATTCTCGACAGGTTTGGATGTTTCTTTTCAGACCATCCTATGTGGTTACTTTCAGTCTCTTACATCAACGGAGTGAAGGGTTCCTGACCACACTGGATGAGTCAGGGACTTACATTTTGGTAATATCACTGTTGCCAGTAAAATTACATTTTTAATATTATTCTCTGACATAAAACCCACCAGGAGTCTTTTTTAAATTGTTACAATAAGAGGAGACTATAGACCTGGGATACAGAGAAGGTAAAATAAGCCACTTAAGAGCTTTCTTTTCTGAGTGAAATTGGCCAAGTACATTCTTTTTACAAAGTTAACCAGGAAAGAAAACCATCTGAAAATAAACCCTGCAACTGATGGCGATGAGCAAAGATGGGATAGAGCCTGGAATTGTGGTGTAGGATGTAAGCTACACTAATGGCCAAATAAAAATCAATTAGCTGCAGAGTTGAACAATTCTTGGGTCTGCTACCAACTGTATCTAGGTGAGAGGTCTTCAGGGACACCCAATGGCTGTCAGTCTCAGAATAAAGCCATGTGAGGCTACTGATGCCTTTGGCTAGTTTCAGTGAGCAGATGTACCCTAACATAGCTCAGCTTCATTTCCATGCAAGTAGCCCATACCCTACCCCAGGCAACCTCTGGCCCTGGCCTTTGCTTCCCCAGGATGTGTAGCACCCTGGCACCAGGTGAGGATGGGAGGGGGCTGCAGGGTGCTTCTAAAACTGATTTTTGAGTAGAGAATAAATAAACCAACCATCTAATCCTACACTCTCTCATGGCACATGTACTTCACAGTTCTGCTTTTTGGTAGGACAATATAGAGAATCTTATATTCATTCTTATAAACTATTTATGAAGTATCTACTTTGGGTAACAGACATTTTTAGACCCTGAGATGGAATGGTAAGCATAACAGACAAGCTTCCATGTTCAGAATGAGTATATTCTGGTGGGAGACAGAAAATAAGCAACTATACCAATAAATAAATAAAATGTCAGTAAGCATGAAAGCTAGGAGAAAAACAGTCCAGGGTAACCTGAATATCAGGAAGAACTCAGCACAAGCAGCAATAGAAAAACATATAAATTGGACTCCGTCAAAATTTAAAATTTTGTGCTGCCATGGAAGTGATGCAGTGGAAAAGATAAATAATACAATTTATTTGTTTAAAAGGGTGAAGGATTGGAATAGATATTTTTCCAAAGAAAATATACAAATGATCAATAAGCACATGAAAAGTTGTTCAACATCATTAGCTATCAGTCAAAAGCAAGTCAAAACTATAATCTGATATCACTTCACACATAGTAGGATGGTTATAATAAAGATGATGACAAGTATGGGCAAGGATATGGAGAAATGGAAGGCCTCAGATGCTACCAGAGAGAACTTAAAATGATGTGGCTAGTTTGGGGGAACTGCCAGACTGTTTCCAAAGGAGCCACATGGAGGTACCGTATGACACAGAAGATTCACTCCTATATATGTAATCAGGAGAAATGAAAGCCTATGTCCACATGAAAACTTGTATGTGAATGCTCATAGTAGAATTATTCATAGTAATCAAAGTGGAAACAACCCAGAAGTTCATCAACAGGTGAATGGATAAATAAAATGTGGTATATCCATACGTGGAATATTGTTTGGCAATATAAAGGAATGAAGTGCTGATTCATGCTATATGACATGGATGAACCTTGAAAATGTCATGCTGAGTGAAAGAAGTCAGATGCAAAAAGACACGTACTGTATAATTCCATTCATATGAAATGTTCAGAAGAGGCAAATCTGAGGCAAAAAGATTACTGGTTGCAGGGAGATAGCGAGAGGACATGGGGGAGGGGGAGTGACTGCCAATGGGTACAGATTTTTTTACGAGGGTGATAAATATGTTTTAAAACTGATTGTGGCGAGAGTAGCACAGCTTTGTGAATGTACTAAAAACCACTGAGTATACTTAAAATGGGTAAATTGTGTGGTGTGTAAACTATAGCTCAACAGAGATTTTATTAAAAGAAG
This sequence comes from Micronycteris hirsuta, assembly GCA_004026765.1. Lineage (NCBI taxonomy): Eukaryota > Metazoa > Chordata > Mammalia > Chiroptera > Phyllostomidae > Micronycteris > Micronycteris hirsuta. Next base: position 44,334 of record PVJI01010712.1, on the reverse strand, counting down.
AAAGTGGAAGAGGAGAAGAGAAGAGAGAAAGGGGAAATACAGCATCTGCCACCAGCCATTGAAGGAAGAAGGATTTGGGGAAAGCATTCTGTGCAGAGGACAGATAACGTAAGTGCCTCGGCTTTTCTGTTCAATATTTTATGGTTCAATTAAAAGAATATGGGTTTGAGGCCAGGCACATCAGAGTTAGAATACCATCTCTATCATACCATGACTACCTTCCTTTAAAATATTTTTAAGCTTTTAAAAAAATTTATTATGCACTAGATGTTGTGCTAACAGATTTACTCCCATGTTATAATTGGATCCCTGTATACCCCCTCTAACGAGGGTAAAATTGTCCTCCTTTCACAGGAAATGGAGACTGAGGGCCTTCACCACCACACTACATGGAAGGAATGACATGGGATACACATCACCTCCTTGGCACCCATATGTCTCATTTATGAAATGGACATAACATCTCCAGTGATGGTACTAGAGACTGGGAACCCATGTGTACTTGGCTCTTCACCTACAATCACTTTAGAAGGTTTTTTAAAGTTTTGTTTTAATTTCATAGCATACAAAACTGTATTTGGTACTCATAGTGGGTTGAATAATGGCCCTTCGAAATATGTTCAAGTCCCAATATTCAGGTCTTGTGAAAGTTACTTTGGGAAAAAGTCTTTGCAGATATAAGGAAGTTAACAATCTTGAGATGAAATCATTCTGTATTACCCACGTGGGATCTATATCCAAAGACAAGTATGTTTATGTATGACAGAAGAGAAGATACAGACCCAAAGAGAAGGCTATGTGAAAACAAAAGCAGAGGTTGGAGTGATGCATTTACAAGCTAAGGAGCACCTGGAGACACCAGAAGCTGGAAGAGACAAGGAGGGATTCTGCCTTAGAGCCTTTGGAGTGGGGCCCAGGCAACACCTTGATTTCAGATTCTGGCCCCAAAACTCTGAGAGAATACATTTCTGTTGCTTTAAGTCTCCCGGTCTGTGACAATTTGTTATGGCAGCCATAGAAAACTGATACAGTACTTAGTAGATTATATATAAATAAAGATTAATTAATTGAGAATTTTAATCACAAAAGCCACTAGGAAACAGAAGGAAGAACAGTAAGATTGTAATTAGTAATTTTTGAGCACCCACTATACACATGACACTGTCCTAGGTGCATTAACAACTACTAACTTCCTACAAAATGGAGCAAATCAGGATGGTTAAATGGGTGGACTTCAGAGTCAGAGCCAAGTTCAGGTCCTGTTTCCACCAATTTCATGTGTGATACCAGGCTATCAGTATAATCTCTGTGTGTCTCAGTTCCTCCATCGGTAAAATGGGGAAAGTCACCTAAAAGTAGGTGTGAAAAGTAATGAGAAGTAGAGTTAATACTTGAGATAAACTAGTCCTCTGAATAAATAGATAGTGGGGTCTCCAAGAGCTAACAATTCAAAAGAAGGTAAGCTTTGTATAGATTTTGAGTATTTTGAGTATTTTGAGTCTTTTGCTTAGGCATGGTTTTCTTCATGTTTGTTTTGATTTCTGGGCTTCTTGACTGTAAATTTATGTCTTTCACCAAATGTGGGAAGTTTTCAGCCACTATTTAAGTCATTACTTCTATCCTATTCTTTTGTGTCTTTGCTTCAGCAACCATGATTATCTATCTATTAGATATTTTGATTTCCCCCTACAGATCTCAGTACATTTTTCCCAATGTTTTTCTTTCTCATCTTCATTTTGGATAGCCTCTATTCATCTCCCTTCAAGTTTGCATTTGCTGAATTTCCTATGTCATCTCCATTCTACTATTAACACTGTCCAATAAATTTTATATTCCAGACACTATATTTTTAAGTTTTAAATTTTCTGGTTGGTGTTTTTCATATTTTCTGTTTCTCTACTGAAATGTTCTATATTTTTATTCCTTACAAAAACATTTCTCCTGGCCCGGCTGGTGAAGCTCAGTGGGCTGAGCGTGGGCTGGGAACCGGAGGGTCCCGGTTCAATTCCCGGTCGGGGCACATGCCTGGGTTGCGGGCCAGGTCCCCAGTGGGGTCCATGTGAGAGGCAACCATACATTGCTCTTTCTCCCTCCCTTCTCCTCTCTCTGAAAATAAATAAATAAAATCTTAAAAAAAAAAAAAAAAACATTTCTCCTTACCTTGTAGAGCACAGTTATACTGTTTCAAAGTATTTGCCTGATGGTGTTGGGAGATCTGGATGGCTACATGCAAAAAAAAATGTAACTCAATCACCAACTTACATCATACACAAAAAAAAATTTAAGGTGGATAAAAGAGATAAATATAAGGGGCAACACCACAAAAATCCTAGAGGAGAAAATAGGCAAGAAAATCTCAAATATTCCATGCAACAAGATTTTCACCAATATGTCCTCTAGAGCAAGGGACATAAAGGAAAGAATAAAGAATAAACAAATGGGATCTCATCGAAATAAAAATTTCTGCACAGCTAAAGAAAACATCAGCAAAATGAAAAGAGAACCAACTGTATGGGAAAACATATTTGCTAATGATACCTCACACAAGGGTTTGATCTCCAAAATATATAAAGAACTGACATGACTCCACTCCAGGAAGACAAACAACCCAATTAAAAATGGGCAAAGGACTTCAAAAGACACTCATCCAAGGAGGACATACAGAGGGCCAAGAGACATGTGAAAAGATGCTCAGTATCACTAGCCATCAGAAAGATGCAAATTAAAACCACAATAAGATACTACTTCACACAGGTCAGAATGGCCATCATAAACAAATCAACAAACAAGTGCTGGCAAGGTTGTTGGAGAAATGAGATCTTTAGTGCACTATTGGTGGGAATGCAGACTTGTGCAGCCACTGTGGAAAACAGTATGGAATTTCCTCAGAAAACTAAAAATGGAACTGCCTTTTGACCCAGCATTTTCACTGCTGGGTGTATATCCTGAGAATCCTGAAACACCAGTTCAAAGGAACCTATGTACCCCAATGTTCATAGCAGCACAATTCACAATAGCCAAGTACTGGAGTCAACCTAAGTGCCCATCAGTAAATGAATGGATCAAAAACTATGGTATATTTACATGATGGAATATTATGCTGCAGAAAGGAAAAAGGCGCTCCTACACTTTGTGACAGCATGGATGGAACTGGAGAGCATTATGCCAAATGAAATAAGCCAGGTGGTGAAAGACAAATACCATATGATCTCACCTTTAAGTGGAACCTAATCAACAAAACAAACAAGCAAGCAAAATATAACCAGAGACATTGAAATTAAGAACAATCTGACAGTAACCAGAAGGGGATGTGGGAGGGGATAATGGGGGGAAAGGGGGGAACTGATTTTAGGAACAACTATAAAGGACATGTGGACCAAACCAATGGGGGGTGAGATCAAGGATGGGAAGTAGGGATGGCTGGGGTGGATAGGAGTGGGGAGGGGATGCAGACACCTGTACTTGTATAATCATAAAGAAAAAGAAGAAAGTATTTTTCTGAAAACTTTAACACTGAGACATCTCAGTGTTGGCCTCTGGTGATTGCTTTTTTTTTTTTTCTTGAGAACGGGTCGCATTTGTTTTCATATGTTGAATAGTTTGAGGTTGTATCTTGGTCATTGTGAATGTTATGTTATAAATTCTGTTATATTCCTCTAAAGAGTATTGATATTTACAACCTATATTAACTTGGTTAGGTGGTTGGTAACTCAAGTCTCAATTTCAATATTTTATATTCAGCCGGGGTGGCTTGCGTCAGCCAGGCACTTGGGCAGTATTGGTACACAGAATTTAGGGTTCTCCTTCTCTGATTCTGTCTCCTATATTTGAGAGTGTCTCCTCATTCATCAGTAGCCATAGTTGTTCCATGTTCCATTACTTAGGCCAGAAAATTAGTGGGGTTTTTTGTTTATGAATTTAGATTTCCTAAATCATGAGTGGAGTTTGCCATCAGGGCAAGGCCCCCGAAATGGGATTGTGTCTTCTGCATATCCTCTCCTCTCTTGCCTTTGTTTGCACTACAAATCTCTCGGGTGGTTGTGTTGGGGGTATTTTGCCCAGAGTTTATAGCTGTTATCTGTAGGAGTGTCCATCTGCTGAAGCTTACTCCTTCATCGTGGAGGTATCAATAGAATGTTGCATTTAGGTACGGGTAGGAAAGGTAAGAAGCATGTAGATAATGTTTGGCCCAAAGTAATCCGTAACAATAATCATTGCTGATTATTTTTATCATAACATTGTGTGAGATAAGCACTATTATTCCTATTGCTATTTTTATTATTTATTGGTGAGGGTTCAGAGAAGTTAAGTAACTTACCCAGCATCTTACAACTAGTAATTAAAGTTTTATCAAATGGAGTGAGTTTCAGTCTGGAGTTTTGGCTGGATATGTCCAGTCCTGTTCTGCCTTGACTGTTAAATGACCTTCAATGACCCTGAATATCTAAGCTTCACTGAGTTCCACCTGGAAGTGGGGATTTATAATTGTGCTTTTTGAACCCCTATGGCTCTTTTCATTAGGAGAAATGGACTTGAGGGAATCATCAGAGAGTGTCAGGCTCAGGTTTGGCTTGAAAGCAAACACAATAGCCAACAACAATTACTGTTTAACTGAGGATGAGAGAAGGACACATAAACCCCAAAGCCTCTACTAGGCTACCTCAAAGACACTCAGCTCCTCCCCTTATTAACCAGGTGGCGTCGGTTGGTAATTTTCCCTTTAAGTCTCAGTTTCTTCATTTGCAAATTGGATATAATACCTCCTAATCCCCACACTGGGAGAGGATTCAGTGAGAAAGCTGGTTTTCACATGCCTGACTCTGTCTTTCACAAATGGCAAGAAACAATTAAATTAGCAGATTTGGAATAGTGGGCTCTGTATGCAGTCCAAAGAGAGAGGAAAGGAAAGTCAGTGGCACAGAGGAGACCAGTAATTTCTTGCTGTGCTTTCCCTGAGACACTTTTCCTTTTCCAATGGTGCAGAGGGAGGCTCCCCGGAGCTGGGAAAGCCAGTCTCCAGACAACAAGCCTTTGTATATTCCATCCACTGGCCAGCACATACCACCGCTCTCTCCCAGAGTGGCCTCGGGTTTCAGCAAATAATTAGGCAGATGATAAGACTGTACATAGTTGCTGGGGAAGTGGCTTATTATTACTTGATGCTTCATTTTTATTTTTAATTTTCTCATCCTTGTCCTGCCCCAGGGAAGGGAGAATCCTCACATCACTAATAGGTTCTTGCAATAGAATAAGCCATAAAAAGTCAAATTTGTAGTCCTTCAGTCTCTCTTGGGATCAGCTTGCATAAACAGAACTATTTGTTTGTAATCCTTTGGATTTACATTTGATCTATCATATCGGTTTTATTATCCCCATTTAACACATAAGGAAACTGATCAGGTTTGTTGGACCTTGTTCCAAGTCCCACCTTCTGAGTGCAAAGCACCGAGGTCCGTGGAAAGGCGAACTATGGCTGGATGGACGTAATTTCTGTAGACTCTGTCTCTGGTTTCTGCCTACAGTTTTTCAGTTGCAGTCCAAATTAGGGACTTAATCTTATATTTTCTCAGAGATTTTTCTATGGGGCTTTTTTTTTTTAGAATTGGAGAGTGAGAAGCAAGTATGTGCATCCATATCAGTTTGAGAGATTACATTTTAAATGTCTATGGGGCTATATAAAAGTAGATGTATATTAAACTGTAAGTTTCAGGTCTGTTTATGCTCACCAGTTTATCTCTGGCACCTAGCTCTTTTTTCTACAATGTCACAGCTACCTCCTTCCCAGCACAATTCTTTCCTGTCCCCTACATGCCCAGGAACCACACAAACAAGTAGCATAGAAAAGCCCATGCATTCAGTGCCTTCTGGAAGTTTGAGTGAACGCTTCTTTGCTGAAAACCTCAGTTCCCCAGACATGCCTGCATCCACCCCCACGGCTCTGTGGAGGATTTGTTTGGGAAAGTCTCTGAGCCCATGTCTGCTTGGTGACAGCTGTCCAAATGAAAGAGGTGTTGTGCATTTGGAGAATGAAGTTATTTGGCTGGATTGATGGTGTGTGACTGTGAATGTCAGATGTCTGTTTTGCACCGGGCATTACACCCCACTACTCTTGGTTTCCACAGCTGACATGTTGGAGAGGGATGAATTTGAGGAAATGCCATTTCCCTTTGTAGGAAAGAATAACATTATCCTGAGTGTGTGAAGTCCTGCCACGAGGATCTCTCAACCCCTAAAGTTAGTTCTGGACTTTTGCCTTTCTGAAAGCCTTACAAATTTTTCTCCTTGACCTCTTTAACCACAGAAGTTCAGAGGACCACTGGGTGCTGAAGGATGCCACTTGAGAGTCACATATCTCTGGGCCTTTCATGTGAGTCTGTCCAGATGGAACTTTCCTTTAGAGCTACATTAGCTTCCTTGGCCTTCTACAGGCAGAGCAGGCTGTCTGATGGGTTCTTCTGGACAAAGTTTTGTCCACAAAGGACAGTGGCCAATGAGAATCAAATGCCTCTTCAATCTTCTCCTCAAGACACATGTCCTATGCCCACCACACATCTTCCAACTGCTGGCTTACTGTATATACCTAATCCTATGGCCCAAAAGTCACTTCTTCAAGTTTACATTTTCTGACCAATAAGATAATAATACCCTAACATGGTCAGGTGAGGAGAAGAGAGAGAGAAGTGTGTGGAGAAGGTCAGAGATGCCCTGAGTAAACTTGCTGCTTTGGCTTAACAGAAACATAAAGAAGGAGAAAGGAAAGACAATAAACACATGGATGGCCTCTGTTCATCAGGAAACACAACCCAGTCAATATCCTTGACTTTGACAACACAAAATCAACATTTCTCCCTTCTAAGGAAGAATGAAGTTGGGGACCAGAGAAGAGAATGTCTGCCCTCCCATCCCTACCTAAACAAACATTCAAACCTCATACTCTGACCCCCTTTCTCAGGTCCTCATTGACATCATCAAAAGAATATAAAATAGGAGAAAAATCTGCATTAGCAGTAGAACTAGGAGTGAGTACCATCCATGGGCAAGGCAGTGAAGGGACTTCTCCTAGGGAGAGTACAAAAGCAATCAAACTGAAAGGGCACACTAGGAGGGAGTCCAACTCTCCTTCCTAAATTATAGCAAAAAACAAATAGAAGGGACATGGCCAGAAACCAACCATCATCAGCTGCTTTGGAAGGACAATGGCTGGAGGCTGAAAGAGAGCTGAGCAACACTGGACTCTTAATCCCTTTTCATGGCTATTGAGCTTTTCAGTGCTAGGAGGCCCTGGAGAGTGAATGGAGATTCAGCAATAGGAAAGGGGCCAGCTGTTACCACATTGTGTATGTGGGATGAAGAGTGACCAAACAGAAGACATCAAACTCTAGGTAATTTCCAAGTTGGAAAATTGTAGAGGGCAGCATGATGTATGGGTGATTGGACTACACAGCTCTTAGCAAGTCTTCCTAACCTTAGGTTATTTGACTCTATGAATTAAATCTAAGTTAATTCATTGTACTCAAGTTATAGACTCTCTCACTCTGTAGATTTTGATTGACTGCTCTGGAAGAATAATGACATGGAATATACACTAGAAATATGTTTTCAGAGAGAGTGAAGGATTGATATATGTTATAATCCAAATGTATACTAGGTCCTGGGACTCCAAAGATAAAGAATAGACCATCATATTTTAGAGAGGCTCAAAGTCAGGTAGAGAAGAAAAACACTTAATGTAGGGTATAGTGTGATTAAATGTTATAATGGACCGTAAAGAACTTGGAAACATAAATAAAGGATAAATAATCTGCCTTGTGGAAAGCTACAGAGAAGAGATGAGTTCTCACTAGGCCTTGAGTATTAACTCATTATACTTTATGGTGAGTGAGGGGAACAGTCAGTTATCACGGTGGAAAGGTTGGGTGAGGTCCAGTTTGTTTGCCATGGTAGAGTTTTACATCATTCAGCAGCAATCCAGGAACCATTAAATGCATTTCTTAGAAACACTGTTCTGACAACAGTCAAAATGGATCAAAGACTTCTAAGCAAGATGGTAAATTAAAGAGCTCCACCTTTCAGTCCAAACACATAGAAATGATCAATAAAATGCTTTGAAAGTATATAAATATATAGATGTATGACAAATAAACAAAAATAAGCAACAAAAATCCCTCCCACACAACCCCCCTTCAGAATACTTCCATAGAGCAAAAACACAGGGCAAGCTGTTAAGTGGAGACAATACCACAGGCTGGCAGGGACAGGAAACGACTTCCTGTAGGAAATAGGTACTAAATGTTCACCATGTGGTGTGAGGAGGGAGCTGGTCTCCCTGCACCAAGCTAGCCAGTGGAGTTATGTCTGACTCAGGCAAAGCAGTATATCAGAGGGTAAACGCATGGCCTTTGGTCCCAGCCTTCCCGGGTTCCCAACCAGGGACCTTGGATAAGTTACTACTCCTCTCTTTTCCTCAATTTCCTCATCTTTAAAATGGGGGTACTGATAGCATTTTCTTTGAAATTTTTAAGAAGTTTACATGAATTAAGTATGTAAGGTGTTTATACCTTATTGGACCATCTCATATTTCATATGTGTTAGCTGTTTTTAGGGGAAAAGTTCATAAAGCTCTGCTAGCCTGTTCGGGGTTGTGTCAAGAAATGATTTGCCTTTGGCAGAGGGAAGAGGTGGAGAACAGGGAGCTGGGATTTCATTGTTGGCTGTTGGTGGTATATCCCTTCTGGACCCTAGTGCTCACCATCCAAGATTTCAAAGAGTTCAAAAGACATTCAAAATGAACAGGAATAGATCTTCAGAATCCATTCACCTTGCATAACTGAAACTTTGTATCCAATTGACCAGCTTCTCCCCATTAAATGTAGAGCAATGTGACTATACTTGAAATGTGCCAAGAAAGTAGATCTTAAATATTCTCACTACAAAAAGAAAAGAAAATAGTAACTATGTAAGGTGATGGATATGTCAATTAGCTTGATTGGAGTGATTATTTCACTATATATACATATATCAAAATATCAAGTTGTACATCTTAAATATATGCAACAACTATATGAATGACTAATACAATTAGGTGCTCAATAAATATCTATCAATGAATGAATGAGTGAATGAATGGAGTTGATCTACCTGAGAAATAAGTACAAGGAAGTACTCTTCTCTCCTGCCCACATTTTCCTTTCTTTCCATCATGTTCCTGTCCATCCCCACTTACACATATATGCATCACTGCACTAATACTTACTGGGAAGCTACTCCATGAAAGACACTGTATTAGGATTTGTGGATGATACCCAGATGAATGAAGAACAACACATTATCTGGTCTTAAAAGAAGACATAGCCTGGGCAGATGTGAGGGGGATCCAGAAAGACCTGGTGTTCAGAATGTGACCACTTTTTATTGATTGACTATTTTTTCCCTAAGAGTTCCTATAAAACATAGGAAACCATTAAGGAGAATTTCAAAGTTGGCAATAATGAAATAGAAATCAGGCTACAGTATCTGAAAAAGAAACCTGTCACACACAGGACTTGTTCAAACCACACAATTTGCAAAAAAGTTTGGAAGAAGTAGGTCATTTTAAAGAGTTAACTGCCATAGATTCTGCAAACAGCCACCTTGGATGGAACCTATGTTTTCTAGGGAAAAATCACAGATGAGACCTCTTTAAAATAATCCATAGAGTAATGCTTGCTATTGAATTTTTAAAAAGTTTTTATGTATTTATGTATTTATTTATTTATTTATTTTTAGACAGAAAGGAAGGGAGGGAGAAAGGGAGAGAAACATCAATGTGTGGTTGCCTCTCATGTGGCCCCCACTGGGGACCTGGCTTGCAACCCAGGCGTGTGCCCTGACTGGGAATCGAACCGGCGACCCTTTGGTTTGCAGCCCACGCTCAATCCACTGAGCTACACCAGCCAGGGCATGAATTTTTTAAAGATTGTTTTATGAGATGTTTCTATACTGACTTATTGAGAAATAGGTCACTTCTCCCACAAAATTTGATAACATCTGATTGCATTTGCAAATTTTCTTTTCAATGTTGGCACTAGGCTTTCAATAAACTCTACTCTGCAGTTGGCTGAAGAAAACTGCTATACAAATACAAATGCAGTTGGTTGCAGGGGACACCGCTTTTCCTTCCATAGTAGTCAGTTGGCCTGTTAAGTGTATATCTACAGAAGAAAAGGAAATCTGCCTGTTTTCCATTTTCCTGGTGGAGAAGTCCATGATCTAAAATAGGAGTTGGAAAGCTACAGCTTGAGGGCCACTGTCTGTTTTTGTAAATAAAGTTTTATTGGCACACAGCCACACTCTTTCATTTTTATATTGTCTACAGCTACTATCAGGGTACAACAGCAGAGTTGAGTAGTATGACTCTAAGGCCTGCAAAGACTAAAATACTAACTAACTAATCTTTTATAGAGAAATCTTGCTAACCCTTGATTTAGAAGGCCAATAGTTCGAATGTGTTCTCTTGCTCATGGGATGGCTGGGATTTCCAAAATATACCTAGGAATGGTGGAAAAAATACTGTGAGCTGATTTAATTCAAACTTGCCTCTCTCTTTCCAATTTCAAGTGCTACAAAGATACTAGAGGGTATCAAGGTCTGCTCTATCTAAAGAGAAAGTATTTTTATCTTGTTGGGGTATAGGTGAAATAAGATAGGCCCTTAAATAAGTGTAATATAAACATCAAAGTTACAAGAGAAATACAGAAAAAAATGCTCTAGTAACTCGGTGTGGGAAAAACTACTTTAGACTTAGGGGAACAGAGAAAGTTTTACAGAAAAAAACAGATATTTAATCCAGGCTTTGAAACAGTAGAATCTGAACAAGAACCTTATGTAAGGGATCAAAATCACTGATCACGTGTGGGAAAATCATGGTCTTCTACATCCATCTATCTATGCATCTAATGGAAATTTATGAATTTTCTATTAAGTCACAGGTATGGCATTATAGAGATCCAAAAGCAGTAGTCCAACTCTCTATCTTTTCTGTTTTCAAGGTCTTATCTAAGATGATCCAAGGAATTTACAAAGAGATCAGCAGGGGGAAGTCAGGGAGATGGCATACACATACTACAGACTTCAAGAAGTTTCTCTTAGAGTTAGAGAAGAAACTTGACTGGGTAAAGGGATGAACAGATAGCTGGAAAAACATTATTTCTGGGTGTGTCTGTGAGAATGTTTCTGGAATAGATGAGCATTAGAATCAGTAGACTGAGTAAAGAAGATCCCCCACATCAATGTGGGTGGACGTTATCAACTCCACTGAGGGCCTGAATAGAACAAAAAGGTGAGAAGGGACAAATTCTTTCTCTTCTTGAGCAGTGTGATCTGTCTTTTCTTGTCCTTGGCCACAGGCACTCCTGGTTCCTGAGCCATCAGATTCTGGGACTTACACCAGCAGCATCCACTTCTCAGGACTCAGACTGACTTCCACCACTAGGTTTCCTTTTTCTCCAACCTGCAACAATTATTGTGCAACTCCTCCACTGTCATAATGGTGTGAGCCAATTCTTATCATAAATATCCTCTTATATATTTGTATCCATCCAATAGGTTCTGTTTCTCTGGAGAGCCCTAAAATAGAAAGCTTGCAAAGGCCCCAACAGGAGGTGTGGGAAGTGAGAAGAGCAGAACTGCGCAATTCTTCAACGTGGAGAGTTCCCATCTGGAGGGCAAGAGAACTCACGGTATGTGTGGAGAGTATTACAGAGGGATTTCATTCATCAGTCAAGGAGAGCTGCCTCCACTGTCAAAGATGTGCCATTCAACAGGAAACTGGAAAGCAACAAATCTCCTCTGTGACATAACATGACTTCTTCTGATCGAGTGGACAGTATCACTAGGAAGGTCAGTAGAGCCAGTGTCTACAGGAAGCAGAGATCAAGTTTAATAGAATATAAAATAAATAAAATCAGTGCCCAGCTCCACGGCTTTGCCAAATACAAAGGAAAAAACAGACAGAACTTCCAATAGCACCTGTATTCCTAATCAACCCAATCCAGTCTATTCAGCCTGATAGATCCTGTAGCTGAGAAAGAAAATATCCTCGTGCTATGGAAGTGTCCAGGTGGACAGTAGAAAACATGAAGAGATCCCTCACACTGTCTTTCACAAATATTAAGCAAAGATAGAAATAACTTCAATCAAAGCTAAAAAATAAGAAAAAGAAACCAACTTGTGTTCCATGTAAAAATATTTCAACAAAAAGGAGGAAAGAAAATACAGGATTCAAAATAATATATCTTAGAAAAATAGTACAGTTTAGATAACATGTATTTTCTACTCTCTATGAAGTGAAACTAGAAAGATAGAATTATATCACAGCAGTCTGTGATAGAAAGTTATAGCCTGAGATAAAGGGAAAATAGAAGGAAACCAATAATAGAAGTGCAGAATTTTAAAGTACATTAGAAAACTAAACAAATGGTGTATGTTCATAAATGTTCATAAATGTAAGAAGCTCTAGAATTCAAAATATAAGGAAAGACATCAAAAGCAACCTATATATGGAAAGCAGAGAGTGGAGATTCATGATATAAAGAATTGGTTGTTGTGAGAATGAGAAAGGAACAAATGTTATATGATAATCAAGGCCAACTTTGCATATAGCACTCCTGAACTGAAGGAAGAAACAAACCTACTGATGTATAAGGTTCAGATAGTTGTGGGCAAATTTCACAGTCAGAAACAAGTAAAATTGGCAAAATAGTAGGATAGAAAGTCAATATTCAGAAATTGAGGGCATTTTTGTACACCCACAATGAAATATCAGAAACAGAAATTAGGAAAAACATCGCATTTGCTATAGTAACAAGAAAAATAAAGTGCCTGGGAATAAACCTAACCAAGGAGGTAAAATACCTGTATTCAGAAAGCTACACAAAACTGAAGAAAGAAATTAAAGAAGATACAAATAAATGGAAGCATATAGTGTGTTCATGGATTGGAATAATTAACATCATTAAAATGTCCATCTTATCCAAAGCAATCTATAGAGTCAATGCAATCCCTATCAAAGTACCAGTGGCAGATTTCACAAATCTAGAACAAATATTTCAAATATTTATATGAAACCAAAAAAGACCCCAAATAGCCTCAGCAATCTTAAGAAAGAAAACAAAGGAGGAAGAATCACAATACCTGATATCAAACTATACCACAAGGCCACTGTAATCAAAACAGCCTGGTACTGGCATAAGAATTGACATATAGACCAATGGAACAGAATAGAGAGCCTAGAAATAAACCCACGTCTTTATGGTTAATTAATATTTGACAAAGGGGACAAAAACATAAAATGGAGTAAAATAGCCTCTTTAATAAATGGTGTTGAAAGAACTGGACAGCTACCCACAAAAAAAAAAAATGAAACTAAGCCACCAATTTATACCATACACCAGGATAAACTCAAGATGGATGAAAGACTTAAATATGTCATGACACCATAAAAGTCCTAGAGAAAACATAGGCAGTAAAATTTCAGATATCCCACACAGCCATATTTTTGCCCATTTATCTCCTAGGGCAAGGGAAATAAAAGAAAAAAGTAAACAAATGAGACTACATCAAAATAAAGAGCTTCTGCATGGCTAAAGAAAACAACATCAAAATGAAAAGGCAACTGACCATATGGGAAAACATATCTGCCAGTGATAGCTCAGATAAGGGCTTGATCTCCAACATATACAAAGAACTCATACAACTCAACACCAGGAAGATAAACAATCCAATTAAAAACTGGGCAAAGGACCTGAACAAACACTTCTCCAAGGAGGACATACAGAGGGCCCAGAGACATATGAAAAGATGCTCAACATCACTAGCCATCATACAGATGCAAATTCAAACCACAGTGAGATACCACCTCACACTGGTCAGAATGACCATCATAAACAAAGCAACAAACAAGTGTGACAAGAAAAGGGAACCCTAGTGCACTGTTGGTGGGAATGCAGACTGATACAGCCACTGTGGAAAACAGTATGGAATTTCCTCTGAAATCTAAAAATGGATCTGCTTTTTGATTCGACTGCAGGGATTATACCCTAAGAATCCCAAAACACCAATTAAAAGAACTTATGTACCCCTATGTTCATAGCAGCGTTATTTACAATAGCAAGTGCTGGAAGCAACCTAAGTGCCCATCAGTAAATGAATGGATCAAAAAATGTGGTACATAGGGTAATTCTGTAGTGTAGTGGTTGTCACGTTCACCTAAAAAATGTGGTACATATACACAATGGAATACTACACAGCAGAAGAAAGAAGGAATTCCTACCTTTTGCAACAGCATGAATGGAACTGGAGAGTATTATGCTAAGTGAAATATAAGCCAGGTGGTGAGGGACAAATACCATATGATTTCACCTATAAGAGGAACCTAATGAACAAAAGAAACAAATGAGCAAAATAGATCCAGAGGCATGGAAATATGGGACAGACTGACGGCAACCAGAGGGAAGGTGGGAAGGGGATAAGGTTGGAAAGAAGGAGAAGGGACTAGGCAAAGAACATGTATGAGTGACCCATGGACATGGACAATGGTGTGGGGGTTGACTGTAGGAGCAGGGGGTGGGCTGGGCAGAGGAAGGTGAAGGCAGAAAAATAGGGACAACTGTAATAGAATAACAATACAATATATTTTTTTAAACTCTGATATATATGTTTAATTTAAGAATAAATAAAGAATTCTATGAGCATAAAGTGTGTATGAAAATGGTTACCTACAAAGACAGGTCATTAGTCTGGCAGTTTTTTATGTGTTCCTCATGTTCCCTTTCCCTTTTCTCATTCTTCAAAGAGAAGAAATCTCCAGGCTCAGGAGTTCATGAAAATACCATATAAAAACTTTCTTCTCTTTAGTCTTATGGTATATAAACACCATGTATCCATTTATCTCTGCAACAAGTATTTATTTAGCACCTTTAGAGGCTAGGAAGATGTAATTTAATAGTAAAGTAATTTAAGAGTTTATTGTAAGTAAACATAGGATTATAGCCAATACTCTTTTGAGAAAGAAATACAATGTGATATACTCTAGGTATTAAAATAAGACACATACTGTTGAAACCGTGTTGTGACCAATAGATCTTTGGAATAAAACAGAAAGCACAGAATAGATTTAAGTAAAAATAGCATTTATTATACAAGAATGTTAACATTTTTAATAAGTAGAAGATGATAATTTTTCAAAATGACTTTGAGGCAAATGGCTACTCCTTGGGGAACAAAAAGTAAATTCCCATGTAATACTATGCACCAAAATGAATTTCAGATACAGTAAGGAATAGATGGAAAAGTTAAAATATGAAACTATATAAAGAAAATGTTGGTAAATATGTAATACATAGTTTAGTAAGAATGAACTTTCTCGTATACTCTAACTCCATGCTAGCTCCTAAGTATTTTTAGCATCACCTTTAATGGAGAATCACACATTTGTGAACTGGCTGGTGACCTGGGTAGGGGAGGTTTCAGAAAATTATTTATGATAGCCTGAGAGGTTTCCCAGGAAGGATTCTATCATTGGAAAAATAAGTTGGGTATGAAAAACTTGACCCAGTACCTAGGCACAGTGAGGAGCAAGCATGAAGACTGTCACCAGCTTTTGTCCCTATCTAGCCCTGTGGACAAATTAGCGGAGTCTGGGTACAGAGACTTGTACATTAAAACCGGAAGAGTATTTCATCCCAGTTTACAAAACAATGTGACACCAGCAGCTGGCCGCCACTGTGGTCCCATTGATAAGAGAATGAAACAAACTGGTTGTGTGGGGTACATTCATGGGTGTCTGCAGTCATGCTGGGCCAGATCACACTAATACGTTATCACAGATCTTGGTGACTTTCAATTGCACACGTTTACTTCTTGCTCACATTAACTGTCCACATTCAGCCAGGATTCAGGCAAATGGAGCAGCCTCTCCTCGGGTCACTGCAGCTCCCAGGGAAAAGGGAGAATAACACGGTCAATGACACACTGTCTCAAAAGCTTCCTTTTGGAAGTGACACTAGCCAATGTTAGTCATGTGACAAAGCCTGATGTTAATGGTCTCAGAAAGTGTAACTCTCCCAGGGGGCAGGTTTCTCCCCTTATCAGCAGCAGTTCTGCTTCCCATGGTTCCAGTTACCCATGCAGCAGCCCAAAAACATTAAATGAAAATTCCAGAAATAAACCCTCGGTAACTTTTAAACTGCATGCCTTTCTGAGTAGTACAATGAAATCTTGCAGTGACCCACCTCTCGTCACCTTTGTCTAGTGTATCCACACTATGCACACCATCTTCCTGTTAGTTACTTAGTAGCCTTCTTGGTTATCAGATATTTTGAGAGAGAGAAAGAGACTACATTCATATAACTTTTATTACAGAATATTGGTGTAATTGTTTTCTTTTATTATTAGTTATTTTTGTCAATTAGTTTTGTGTTTAATTTATAAAGTAAACTTTATCATAAGTATATATGCATTAAAAACATAGTTCAGCACTATCTTCAGTTTCAGGCTTCCACTGGGAGCCTTGGAACATATCCTCCATGGGTAAGGAGGACTACCATATAATTTAACACACCCATGTTTCCAAAGATGACCTTGTTGCTCTAGAACCTACAAGACCTTAGACACTCCCAATCTGTTGGGGAAATTGCCCTATGGCCTCAGACACAGCAAGACAGAGTTTTTATAGAAGCCAGTTGCTTGCTCTTCCCTTTCTGAGGTGAATGCTCAGCTGGTAGAGCAGATGTTGGCTACCATGGAGGTGCCAGACCCCACTGTGATGGGCAGCTTTTCTGTTTTGTTTACTTCTCCAGGCAGAGTGATAAATTCTCCTTCTAATCAGGTTCGGTGTTTCTCACTCTCTGCATCAACCCTGCTAATGAATGATTCACTGAAGTTAGCAGCTAAGACCCAGCGGTGTACTGCACTGCTCACTCCGTCTTTGTTATGCAAAGTCATGCCCTCACTATCTCCCAAACACAAAATCGAGTTCTGGAGGATGGTGAGAATGGTGTGGATAGATGATGGAGTGTGCAACAGCCTCGGGCAATTTGTTCTCAATAATTCAGGCCAGTATATTCTGTCAGGTTTGCTGCTGAATACATTTGGTTTAACTTGCCAAAGGAGGATGGTGTTTCAAGGGAGCCCTCTGAGGTGGATCTCTGTAAACAATGTCCAGAGAGGCCCCCGGCTGTCAGTCCAGGAGACCCGATAAACTCATGCTTCAAGACCCATCACTGGGTTGAGAGGAAGCTTCAGCACAGGGGAATCCCAGGAGCCAACTCCAAGGAGGCCCCAGCCCCTGCTGCCACAGTCACCAGGGCTTGAGAGAAATTACATTGAATACAGAACAGAAAGATTTTTTTTTCATCTTTTAATCTGGGCTACGTATCTTTTTCAAAATTCATATTAAAACCAAGACCAGTCAAAAATAGGTAAAGAGAGAGCATCTTAAACCATAGCACTTTTGCTTTCCAAAACAGTTGGCTATGAAAAATGTGTTAGGCTTAGGGGCAAGACATGCTCGGACCTTAGACACAGGGGCAGAGAAGTGCACCTGGCTGTGGGCTAATTCTCTGTGTGCAACAGGGCAATCAGTGTTGTGAATATCTAAAGGGTATAAAGATTGAAGATGCCGTTTGGAAAAGTGTTGGTTCCATGGAAGATGAGAGAGCTCAGCAGTGAAAGTACATATGCCCAGGTAGATTGTAGAGCTCAAGGTCAATTGGGCAGAAAAGTTGTGGTCACACAACTGATTCTTTCATAACCTATAATCTAAGAGTTAAATCAGCCCATGCCATTTTATAGGTATATAAGTCAGAACATCTGTCCCAATACTCACCTGGAGTCCAGGTGTGGCCTTCAACAGCCAGACAACACTGACAGTAAGCAGGGGAAGATTTCGATCCTGTGGACATTAGCTGCATAGTCTACACAACATTCACGATGTGGCACTTGGAGAAAATCAATCAGGGCTAGACATGGTTTTGGTGATATAAACACAGCGAAGTTGATTAACCTGTACTGACGAAGAACCTGGAGTTTTAGAACTTTACTGCAAGCACTGAATGAACCAGCCAGAGAGAGAGAGAGTGAATGCTGATATAGGTGTGCTTGACTACGGCTAATTTACTTTTCACAGGGACCATCTTGGTCAAGGATAGCTTGTTAGGAACAGAGACCTACTGGAACCAACTTAAGTAAAGAGAGAATAGTTTTTTAAAGTGCAATGGGTACAGATCTTATTTTAAAATTTGAAAATGCAAGACTACCTTTTTTCCCCCCCAAAAAACAATCTTTATCCTCAAGTCCCTGATTGCCCAATCACCTCAGAAAATGTAACTAATGCCAGTCCTTACTGTAAGGCACCATCTCCCAAGCATAGTCTCGACATTATGCTGTGTGGAGGCATCAGTGGGATGGGTTTTTGGTTTTCAGTTTCTGGTCTTCATAGAGTATTGCTGAGATGTGTCTCCCCAACATGGCTCTTTGGATTCAAGTGCTCTCTACTGCTTTCGTTTTATGTTTGGGGTGAGGATACTCCTGGTCCCAATGCCTATGCACACAATGGATCCCATATTAGTCAGGGCTCTGGAGAGAACCAGACTCCACAGGATGGAGATATATATATGAAAGAGAAAGATTTTTACTATGAGAGGAAGTTGATTCATGTGATCATGGAAGCCGAGATGTAACAGAGCCCAAAAGAACTTCAGGGAACCCAAAGAACGCAGACATAGCTGAATCTCAGTGAACTGAAAGGCATCAAGAGCCAAGGAAGCCAGGCTTCCTTTCCCTCTGGTTGGGGTTGCATGGTTTGGCATCTCTGATCTTGGTGAGTTTGATTCACCTTCTTTTTTAAAAGACCGCTCTCGTATTCTTCCTTATATGTGGTTACCAATAGCTTTCTCAGCATGGTGCCCCCCATTCTGATATTCCATGTTCTTCATGTAGAGAAGTCATGGTAAAAAACCTACAGTCCCTGGCCTGTGATTACCAGCTCCTGGGAGAAAAGATCTTATTATGCCCAAGCCTGATTAGCTGCACTTTAAGGATGTGGATGTACCTGGTACAAATGACTCTGGGGACCAGTGTTGCCTAGGGAGGCATGGGTTGGGCAGGCACTCAAGACGGCATCCAGCATGATTTCTCACTGAATAAACTGCTCATGGATCCTTGTACCGCAGATGTTACTTCTGTACTAATGTTAGGCTTCAAGGTCTATCTCATAGATGTTGAACAACCCTGTTGTGAACCTAGCTCCTCCACCCAATAATCGAACAATGTCTTAACTGCAGTCAGAGTTTACTAAGATGAAAATGGGAGTGAAATTAAACACTCACAGGGCTGTTAAGAGAACCAAACTTATTCAATCCAAAGGTATCTTGAAAAAACACAGAATTTAAAATTAGAGGACACTACTTTGAGCCCTGTCTGCCACTTACTAGCTGTGTGACCATAAAATATTTGGTAAGTCTCTCTGGGCCTTGTAGGCAAAATAGGGAATGGTGAAAATGATAGCAAACTCACGACATAGCACAGACGCTGAGACTTTAGTGTCAGAATGATCTGGATTTATGTCTGCTTCTTCCATTCCTTAACTCTGTGCCCATCTTAAGTGGTAGTTTTTTTTTAAATATATTTTATTGATTATGCTATTACAGTTGTCCCATTTTTTCCCCTTTCTTCCCCTCTGCCCCCATACCCCGCCATTCCCCGCCCTTTAGTTTTTGTCCATAGGTCATACACATAAGTTCTTTGGCTTCTACATTTCCTATACTATTCTTAACCTCCCCCTGTCTGTTTTCTACCTACCATTTATGCTACTTATTCTCTGCCCCTTTCCCCCTTCTCTCCCCCTACCACTCCCCTGTTGATATCCCCCTCTACCTTATATAAATCCCTTTAACATTTCATACAATAAAGGCTGGGTGATAATGAACTCCTTGAACTTAACCTTATCTGAGAAGCACTTTATCTGCCCTTCCATTCTAAATGATAGCTTTGCTTGATAGAGTATTCTTGGGTGTAGGTCCTTGCCTTTCATGACTTGGAATACTTCTCTCCAGCCCCTTTTTGCCTGCAAGGTCTCTTTTGAGAAATCATCTGACAGTCTTATGGGGATTCCTTTGTAGGTAACTGTCTCCTTTTCTCTTGCTGCTTCTAAGATTCTCTCCTTATTTTTAATCTTGGGTAATGTAATTATGATGTGACTTGGTGTGTTCCTCTTTGGGTCCAACTTCTTTGGGACTCTCTGAGCTTCCTGGACTTCCTGAAAGTCAATTTCCTTCACCAGCTTGGAGAAGTTCTCCTTCATTATTTGTTCAAATAAGTTTTCAATCCCTTGGTCTCCCTCTTCTCCTTCTGGCACCCCTATGACTCAGATGTTGGGACGTTTAAAGATGTCCTAGAGGTTCCTAAGCCTCTCCTCAATTTTTTGAATTCTTGTTTCTTCATTCTTTTCTAGTTGGATGTTTTTTTCTTTGTGCTGGTCCACTCTGTTGATTTGAGTCCCAGTTTCCTTCTCATCCCTATTGGTTCCCTGCAGATTTCCCCTCATTTCCTTTGTATTATCCTTCATTTTTTCAAGAAATTGCGACCATTTTTCTTCCAATCCTGTGAGCATCCTGATTACCAGTGTTTTGAACTGTGCATCTGATAGGTTGGCTATCTCTTCGTTGCTTAGTTGTATTTTTTCTAGAACTTTGATCTGTTCTTTCATTTGGGCCATTTTTTTCCTCAGTGCGCCTGTTACTTTAAGGGGCAGAGTCTTAGGTGTTCACCAGGGCCCAGTAACTCACGTGGTCGTGTTGTGACGCAGCCTGTGGGTGCGGGTCCTGAGAGAACAATGGCGTTTGCTCCGCTCTCTGCATTTATACTGCTACCCACAAGCAAGTTGGGCCCCTCTTTGCTGGCTCCAGGGTGAGTGGGCGGGTCTGCACAGTTCCAAGTCCCTGTGGGTCTCCCCAACGAACTCTCCTGTGAGGCCGGGAGTTCCTCCCACCACCACCTCAACCCCTACAGGTGTTCTCAATAGGTGGTTTGAGGTTTATTTCCCCGAGTTGGTAGGTTGCTGCTCGTTCTGCTCCAATCCCTGCTTTTTCTCCCAGTTTATCTGCATGCGAATGAGGACCCTCCCAGTCCACCAGTTTCGGCCTCGCTGGGTCCGGGTGGGCCAGGTGCTGGCAGCATTTTGGTCAGGCATGCCTGCCGCAGGTCTCTCCCGGCAGCTGCAGCAATGCCAGTACCACTCCACAAACCGCTGTCTTGCCGTGCTCTCACCACCCGGCTCTGCCAGACTGGATGAATGTGTCTTCTTTAACTGCTTGGTTGTCAGACTTCCACTCAGTTTGATTTTCAGTCAGATCTGCCTGTTTTTGTTTATTTAAATTGCTGTTTTACCTCTTTTGGTTGTGTGAGGAGACACAGTGTGTCTACCTATACCTCCATCTTGCCGGAAGTCTTAAGTGATAGTTTTTAAGCTTATCGAATATCACAACATGCAGCCAAGTTTGAGAACTTCTGCTTTAAACTACTCAAGTTTCCCTTTGTCCAAATTGAATGAGTCTCACCTGAAACCTCACTTTTTCCAAGAAGCTTTCTTAGATCTCTGCCCTAGTCCAGGCCTTCGTTTTTTTTTTTTTTTTTTTTTTTTTCATTTGGATGGTTCCAACATTTCTAATGGATTTTTTTTTTTTTTTGTCTCTGGGTATTCTGAGAATCACTTAATCTCATGGATGACTTATAGGTCTCAGAATATTCCCTACTTGTTTACATACCTCTAATGGTTTTTCTTCTATCTCAAGGGTAAAATCAAAACTTTGTCACTGTCATACATGTGCCTTCAAATCTGGCCCTTCTATCTTCTTTTTCCCTCTCCATTCCTTCCTTTCTTCTTTCTTCCTTTCTTCTAGTCTTTTTTGCTAGTTGCAGAATATCTAAATACATTCTACTCATAATCACCCATATGCATATGTGTATATTTAATGCAGACATACACAAAACACAAAGTGAAAATCCCCTTTTCTATCCCTCTGCCCTACTTCCACTGCCTCATGCCAGAGCTAGACCCTCATATTAGCTGATGTGTATCCTTCTAGTTAGTCCCTGTAATATATATGTATATTCTGTATATATCTATCTAGATCTGTATCTACAGCTATACTATATGTGTGTCTACATACATCCGCATCTATATCTATATAATGAGTGTGTATTCCTTTAAAAATGCAGTTTACTTTTGCATTTGTGAGAATTTTTTCTTGTAACAGAAATAGCTTCGTACTATATACATAACTGCCTCTTACGTTTTTACTTAACAATATGTGTGGAAGATATTCCCAGATAAACACATAAAAATGTACTTTATTTGTTTAACAGCTGCATAGCCTTCTATTGTGTGAATATTCCCTCATTTATTTCACTGTTCTGCTGTATGTACCAGTTTGTGCCTATGTATTTCTCTAGGATATCTACCAGATTTCTTGGCAGAGAGATGCAATTCTTTTTTAAAAAAATTACAATACTGTTGAATTGCTTTCTAGAAAAGTTTTACTGGATTGATCTTCTAACAACAATGTATGAAAAGGATCGGCAACATATACTAAATAGTGCCTAAACTTTACTATTCTACTGGGGGAAAAAAACCATGAAATATTATTGCTGTTTTATTTTACATTTTCTTGGTTACTAGCAAGATTAAACATCTTTTCATTTGCATTCTTTTCTATGTTTATTGCCTGTTTATATTGTCTGCCCAATTTTCTATTAAGTTTTAGTGTTTATATCTGATTGATTTTTGAGGCATTTTGATATATTTGGATATCAATCCTTTGGATATTTTTTCCAGCTTTATTGAGGTACAATTGGCATGTAACATCCTATAAGTTTAAGGTGTACATGTTGATTTGATACATATATACATTTATGTGTTGCAAAATGATTACCACCATGGTGTTAGCTAAAACCTCCATCACATATTTTCATGTAACTAACTAATGTCCTTTCACTTCAGGTCCAGGGCAGGGCTGGTAGTGATGACTTCCCTCAGCTCGTATTTGTCTGGGTAAGTCGTTTATCTCCTTCATTTCTGCAGGACAGATTTGCCAGGCATATTTAATTTTTTAATTCATCTAGAATTTACCTTTTGGGTATTTTGAAAGATGGGCATCTATTTCTTTTTCTTCCCAAAAGGTTAAATACTATTTGTTCAATAACTGGTTCCTTTTCATCCATTTTGAAGTGCTATTTCTATAAGGTACTAACCTCCTATACCACATGAGCCTTTTCTGGGCTGTCTGTTCTACTCCATTGACCTGTTTGGCTAGTCCCATACCAGAGTCACATGGTGACACGTTGTATCTTTTAAGAAGGCTTTGCTGGAGCTTTAGAAGTAATAAAAAGGAGTTCCTACACCTATAACTGAGAGAATGGCTTGCGTCTCTCACACGTGCTCAGATCTCTTGGAAATGGTAGCTCAGCCTGTTTGGTGCTTCCTGAGGCTAGGGGAAGCTTGTGCTCTCCACTAGAGAAGTTTCAGGCATTTTCTTTTTTTTTTTTAATTTTATTTTTATTTTTTTATTTATTTTTAGGGAGAGGGGAAGGGAGGGAGACAGAGAGGGAGAGAAACAGCAATGTATGGTTGCTTCTCACATGGCCCTCACGGGGACCTGGCCTGCAACCTAGGCATGTGCCCTGACTGGGAATCGAACCAGGACCCTTTGGTTCCCAGCCCGCGCTCAATCCACTGAGCTACACCAGCCAGGGCTCAGGCATTTTCAAACTCAGAGTTTGGCCTAAATATACTACTAATCTCAGAAAGAGGAGAGAAAATGCCCTTGTCATCTCAATTGAGGCCTGCCCTTCAAATCCTCATGTCCTGTCCTAGGATTCAGCTGTTCCCAGGATGATTAATGCCAGGAGGAAGCATCCCCTTCTGGCCTGACTCCACCTTTAGTGTGTGACCAAGTAGCCATCTGGATGGCCCCAGCAGGACAATCACACAGCGGTCCACTATCAGTTACTTTGGAGTGTTCATGTGTCTGCCATTAAATTATATCTTGTGTGATATCACAGCCCAGTTAGCATGAGAATGAGCTAAGTCAAAGTTGATACTATTCAATTCGTATCAATAGGTGACCAAAAATAGCAACAAAACAAAACAAACAAAAACAACAACCATGGGGTCCAGTCTTATCCAGGACCATACTACTGTCCATATATTACTGAATTTTCTGTTTCTGAGTCTACCTCTAGTGCTAGACTATTAGCTCCTTTAGGCAGGCATAGCATCTATGTCCTTTTAAATTTGCTTGTCCTACTTTTCAGCGCCTAGCACAGAGTCTGGCACAAGTAAATACATTATTACAATAACATTTATTTAAGTGGATTTAATAACTAGCACTGTCACACATTTTCCCAACATTACCCTAATCACATAACGCTTTCCTCACCCACTTGCTCCTTTGCCCCTGACAGTGTCATTGTGTAATTTCTTTATCTCAGTATTTGCTCAATTGTCTGTGTGACCCTCATGTCTGTCTTCATTAGTGTCTTTTACATTAAGTCAGATATCTGCACCCACACAAGAGGCTCTGTGCAGCTAGATCAGTGAGCAGTACATCAGACAGCTGAGTGGATCATTTAATTGGCATGAAATAACAAAGCCATCTGTTCTGTGGCATAGATCTTTTAAGTGAGACTTTCTCATCTGCTCTGAAATGTCTTGGCCACTTGGAAAAACCATGTATGTCAGATGGCAGGTCATGACAAATGGTTGCTTTAAGACAGAGAGCAAGAGTTTAAGGGAATTAGAAGAATTTTATGGTGTTCTGTCTTTTATCCCACTTAATCTTTGTAGCACTTATCAGTACCTGCCCTATTACCTAGTCATGAGTTTACCTGTCTCTTCAGTGGAAGTTAAGCACCAATAGGCCTGGGACTCTATACTCTATATTCCCTGCTGATGCCAGGCCTAGAATACATGACCTACCTTGACTTGGGCACCAATGAGCTCTGTGCTGTTCCTTCTTGGGTTTAATTCTGCTATGACTCAGTGTTCCACAGGTCCATTGGGAATGCTACGTAGGTGGGAAGAGGGTGCAGAGGCCAACGCAGGAGGAGTCTTAAGTCCAGTTTGGCAAGTTCAATGCTTGTAGCAAACTTGATTTATGTGTAGGATGACCCTAGAATTTCAAGGGTCTCATCTTGAGGGGTAGGGAGGGCTGCACAGCCATGGTGGTTGGGGGCAACTTGGTGAGGTTGACCCTGGGAGTGTTAATCTTTCTGAACTTAGGTGTCTTATTTGTAAAATGGGGGTAGCACTTAACTACTTTGAATTTATAAAGATCAAATGAAATAATGTACGTGAAAAAATAGCACATACAGTGCTACATGCCAGATAATATTTTAAGTGCTTTGTATATACTGACTCACTAGAGCCCTCTGGATTAGGAACTATTTTATCCCCATCTTATTTATATGAGAAAATTGAGGCACAGAAGTTGTCCAAAATCTCCGCATTAGAAAATGGTAGATCTAGAATTCAAACTAAGGCCAGTCCCAGAGTCCATGAAGCCTGGTATATAATTGCATTTAATGAGTGCTTCAATCTGTGAGTCTCCAGCTTCTTCCCGCTTTTCCAGACATTGGTGATCTGGAAAGCAAGACAGAATCAAGTAGGTTGCAAAACTGAAGACCTAGATCATGTGTCTGGGTCAAGGCAGAATGTTTCATGAAAGGATATGAAAAACAGAGAAATAGTTTATTTTTACAGCAAATACTTATGTAGTATTCATATTGTGTGCCAGGCCCTGTTCTAATCAAATGACACATATTAACTCATTTAATACTCTCAACAACCCTGCAAGGTAGGTTCTCTTCTCTCCTTTTTCAGATGGACAAACCGAGGCACAGGGAAGAGAGCTCAGGCACAGACAGTGGATGAGGCTGCACTGCAGCCAGTGGGGTGCCCTCAGAGCTTCCCTTCTGATCCTGATGTCTCTGAAAAGTGTTCCAGGCTCAGCTTCCAAAGCTGCTTGATTTTCTCCTTTGTCCTATTCTCTTCCTCCTCTTCCTCCTCCTCCTTAATGTTCAGTGACAACCATTCCCTTCAGACCTAGTTGTTGTTTTCTGACTACTCCCAAAGGTCTAAAGCTTTATTTGTCTATTCAAGTAGTATTGAACAGCTACCACACTGGTCTAGGCACCAATGGTCCTGCCCTCTTGCAGTTCACGTTTCCACTGGTATGGTAGACAATGGAGCAAGTTAGCCTTTATATACCCTAACTCATCAATAACAATAAGTGCTATGAAGGGGATAAATCAGGCTGATGTGTGAAGGTAATACGTCAACCAGAGGAAATAACATTTGACAGAGATTTGAGTAATAAGAGAGGACCAATGATATAAAGATCCTATAGGAGGAAAATTCTAAGTCAAGGAGACAGAAGTGCAAAGTTCCCGAGAAGAGAATGAACTTGCTATGTTCCAGAGATGGAGAAGAGGAAGTAATCTGGGGGTGTGGGCATTGGCATGGGATGGAACGGAGAGAGGTGGGTTGTGAACAGCCTTGCAGAGAGTATGGCGGAGTAGCTGGTGGCTTGGTTCCCACTTCTCCCACTTGGCAGTGTGAGCTACCTCCTCTAGAAAACAGAGGTGCAGGGTTGTCTGGTCTCTAAACATAAGATGCCAGCAGTTGAATTAAAAAGTCCTTTCCAAACTTGACTTACCCAGTCCAGCTTTAAACATTGGAGGTAAATGCCTTTCATTTGGTTAAAGGCACCAAAGTTCCCCAGGATATCTCTAAGTCCAGAAACTTCCAACAGTTCATCCAGTTTCTCACAGAAACCTCTTTAAAGACAGTAAGTTAATTATTCTGCTTATTAATGAGGATGGGGTTTTGTCAAGGTTTCCTTCAAGGAAGGCTTTTAAGAAGGCCTCTTGCATTGGGGCCAGGTTACTGCAAGCCCTTGCAGGTAGGCACTTGTCATAATGATTGTTGCCATGCTTGGCTTATATTCCATTTGGGAACTTATACATGATGAAAGTCACCAACCCTGTGGCTTTTAGCCTCCAGAAGCCTCTCACCCTTAGAATCTACCTATCTTTCAGTATTTCCAGATCATCCACCCAGCTATTGAGAATCAGGCCCCTGTGGGAACCCAAGCTGTGATATAAGTTGAAGGAGATGCTGATCCAATTCTGATGTTCTAGTAGACAAGTAGAAAGAAAGCAAACAAAAATGATGCTGCATGCAATGCAACCATCCTAAGTACACAAGTGTGTGGAGAGCACACATTAAGAAGAACCTAGGTCATACATATAAATGGGTGAGGACAAGTAGGTTTACAGTTGTAATATAAATAATTGATGAAATAATTAGTACATAATAAGAATAAACTGTGTTTCATGTACTCACAGCTGTAAACTTACTTTTGTCTACCTCTGTATTATTATATAAATATATGCTATATTCATATGAATATTATCTATCTATATCTGTATAAACATCTATCTCCAAGGATCCCGTTCAACCATTCCAGTAGACAAGTATATATAAAGGGAGCACATGAAGTAAATGCTGGCTCTGCTTCAACCACAGTAATACACAAACACACAGAGAAAGTACACAGATATGCATTTGCTCTCAAGGTTCCAACCCCTTCTCCATACAATGGTCTGGTGGTCTGCTAAAACCACAACGTGGACTACAGCACGGTCAGGCAAGAAGCTCTGGCGAAACCACTAGTGCCACTTGGTCCTGACTGCATCTCTTGGGTAGAAGAATCCGAAGGTACATGAGCCCTATAAACAGTTTGGGATTGGATGATAAGAAATCTGAATTGAGTTGTCAGCTTGGGGAAATGCTGGGAAATGACAGCTTCCATTACCTAATAGTCTGGAGAACTCCTAATCAGGTGAGAATTTCGTTTAGACAAAACTCCTTTTTCAGAGGTGTCCGGGGCATCATCATTGTCCGACAGCCTAAAGAATTTGACCAGCCTCCCTCATTAGGAAGTCCTGCTTGGTCAAACCTTTAAAGGCTATCCTCTTGAATAAAACTTTGAGTCCCTTGCATTTTGTACTAGGCTTGGCAAGAGCTGGTGGATTCTCCTTGTTCAGGATGTTCCAGCTGTACTAGCCTCCTTTCCATTTCCTGAAAGCATCATGCCCTGGCTTGCCTCTGGGCCTCTGCACAGTCTGTTCCCTTTGCCAGAGTCCCATTACAGCTCTGGCTTAATTACCACCTATTCTTCCTTCAGATGTCAATTTCCTCTGGACACCTTCCTTCAGATATCAATTTCTTTCCACATCCCTGAAAGAAAATTTTCTGTTAAGAAAAAATTACCTGTTAGTACCCTATAGTTTTTCTTCACAACATTTCCATATAGTTCTATATTTTGCTGTGTATAATGAGCACTTTTTTGCCAAAATTTTTGAGGGAAAAGTAAGGATGCGCATTATACATGGGTAGTACTAACTCCGTATCTATATGAAGGTTTTTCTCTTATTTATGTTTATTTGTTAAAAATGTAACTCTAGAAAGCAATAACAATATCTATATGCAAAATAATACCCTGGAATACGCTAATCAGTTTTGTTTTTAAATATTATTAAATAAAAAATTGAATTAAAATTTAAAACAAAAGATTTTTTTCTGAAAGTTTGAGCCTAAAACGTTGGTGTACATTATACACAGCAAAATATGGTATTTGTGTTGTTCTTTTGTTTGTGACTTGCCTCCACACTAGCGTGTATCTCCATGAGGGAAGTAACAGTATAGTATTTTCTTTTGCTTTTGTAACCCTCATGTTCAATACAGTGCTAGAAGACAGAAGGTACTGAGAGAATATTTGCAGTGTGTGAATGAACCTTTAGAGTGCCTGTTCGAGTTAAAATTGTTCATCAGTGAAATTGGAGAACCTCAGTCCAAATCCAGGCAATGCTTTGCCCATATCAGAGTCTCAATAAATACAATATTTGTTAACCAACTGACAGATATGGGAGGAGATAGAGATGCTGTTCACACAGGCTTACTGCCCTTAGTATCGCCTTCATCAGCTCATCCACAGGCATCCCATAAACGTCAATATCCACCCTCCCCCGGTAGTCCTCTGGTATGCCTTCCCCACTGTGCCTTCAGAACCCACTTGCTTTGTTTTGCTTCCTCTCTGTTGTTGATTGTCCATCCTTCTCTTTGCATACTTGGCAGACCTGACGACTCTATTGCTCTGTTTCCTTGCTCCACACTCTGCCACTGGAAACAGGCCCGTTCTCTGGGATTCTGATATTGGTTCTTTTCTTTGTGCTCTGAAGCCTTAGGCCTGTCCCATTTTCTTTCTCAACTGGTCTCTAGAGACCACAGCCCAGACCAGAATATGTGACCATCACTCAGGAGGGGGAGTCAGATGGTCATTATCTGTCAAGATTAATATTGCTACGTGGGACATTTAACTGGTCATGAATTAACTCATAAAACTAGAAAACAGAATGGCCTGCATTTTAACTACACAACCGGGCAGAGCACTATGGCCAGGCCTCTGTGCCTGACCAGATGGCCTGTTTGTGGATCAGCTACTTTGGCCATTGGCTACTCCAGGCATTGGTCGTTGTCATACTCCAAGTGGCAAAATGTGGTGGTAGCCTCATTTGTTGGCAGGGACTCAGGTGTGGGGAAAATCGTGGAGGGCTGAGGAATGCAGGGTTGCTTCCAGGGCCCTGGGGCAGGGGCAGGCCTTCCATCTCACAGAGCCCCTCAGCACTTCCGCCCCAGCATATAGGCACATGTGCTACTTTGTAAGCACATTGGACTTCAGATATATGCAACCCCCATTTCCAAGCTTTAGCTAAAGTCACCTCTTCTTTGCAAAAAGCACATTCCTATTTATCCAATTTGGACAAAATACACAGAAGAATCTGTATGAACTCCCAGGACAATGGCCTTCAAACTTGGCTGCATAGTAAAATCAGTCAGAAGTTCTAAAATTCTGGTGTTCAGCTCCACACCAGGTGAATTCAAATTGTCTTAAGGCATCAGTGTTTTGAAAGCTCCTCAGTTGATTTCAGTGTGCACCAAAGTGGAAAACACTGGTGCAAGCAAGCACTTCACAAACTCGGCTATGCAGATGAATCATCCAAGAACGTATTGAAATACAGATTCCCAAGCCCCAGCCACAGAAATTTGGATTCAGTAGGGGCAGGGCTGGGCCAAGAATCTGCACTTCAACAAGCTCTCAGCGCTTCTGTTGCTGTGGTTCACAAACCACACATTGAGCACCCCTGTTGTAGAGCTTTGCTCCTCGGTGTGCAGTCTACAGAGCAGCAGAAGTTAAAATCACCAGAGATCAAAAATCTTAAGCCCATCCCAGCCCTGTTACATCAGAATCCCTGTTTTAAAAAGGGCTCTAGGAAATTCATATGCATGCCAGGGATTGAAAATCATTAACGCTGCAGGGTGCAAACTTTCAGTGCAAAGTTAGTTGGAAGATGCGTACTGCCTGGCTTGCACAGTGTTTATTGAAATTTAGAATTAATTGACAACACTTAATAATTGGGATTTTTTACTTCTCTTAAAAAATTGGAAGATGTAGCAACATTGGGCCTCCATTCTCACTTGACAACAGCTGGAGACAGATAGACATGCTCCAAGCTGCCACAGAAATTATTTTGCTCACTAATGATCCCTGAGTGGCCTCTGCAGGCATGCGAGTTCGTGACTCCTAGTTCATGCCCTTTCCTCTCCACATTGAGAATTACTGCTCCCAAGCATTGTATCTTGAACCTATTTTATCTCTTTGTATCTCACCCAACCCATCTTGGGTAAAAAGGGTAGATATCACTTATTCAGGGTTCTGAGAAAGGTTAAATGGAGACAGAGATCATGCTTTAAGCTGTCTACCTGTTATACCCATGAGTTGTTGTTATACCCAGAGTTTCTCAAAGTGTGGTCCCTGAACCAGCAGCATTAACATCACCTGGGACCTTATTAGACATCAAAACTTTCAGGCCCTACTCCAGACCGAAATGCTGGATGATTTACCAGGTGTTCCCAGGAAGAGAAGAACTTTGCATGGATTTCACAGGACCAAAAGCCCACTTACAGGCTCCATAACTTATGTATAGAAAATTAAATCAAGAGTCCTGGGTGGCTGAAGTTTTGCAGGTGAGAGGTACCAAAAGGAGCATCTGTAAGATGGAGCTTCCCCAGCCCTCTCCTCTTAAATCCCTGACTCAGCTCTGCCACAGTTTTTCTGGTTGGCACTTGAGATGTGACTCTGAGCCTGGGCTCCCCTGATCTCCCCATATCTGCTAGAGGGGGCTCCTCAGGTCATGATGCCACCTCAGCCTAGCCAGAAACTGCTGCTCCATGGTAGACATTGCGTGTTTGGGACTGGGTTAGTCCTCAGCCCTGCCTCTCTCCCTGTCTACACTGACTGAATTCCTGGAGTCCCTGGAGGCCTATAACCAGAGCTTGCCTGAGTAACAGCGGAAGAAAATTGGGGTCATATGACCTTCAGAGAGCAAACTGTGAAGTCACCACACATTGTTCTTAAGGCAAGAGAAGTAGCTGTTCATCAAAAATGTTTCCTCTTGATTTGTGATAGAACATGCATTGATATAGCAGAGAAAGGGAAGGCTGGGAGATAGTTATTTTCCTAAAGGTGATGACAGACGTGTGCTGGAATAGATCACAGAAGGATTCCTCAGGAACTCTTGCTCTGGCAGTTTCTAAAGAGTGAGTCAGCAAGAATAACTCAGTCATCTGGGAGAAATTAGGTTTAGTACTGACAAAAGCAGGGTTGGACTAGTTGATCTTTCAGAATTACTTCAAAGCTGGCAAATCAGTCACTAATAACAACCATGACATTGATAGTAACAATACAGTATCATCTCTTGAGTGACAGACTCTATGCTAGGTCATTTCTATACACACAGCATCTCAAGGGTCAGCAAGCTTCTGCTGTAAAGGGCCAAATAGTAAATATTTTAGGTCTGAGGGCTACATGGTTGCAACAACTCAAGTCTACCCTTAGAGCACAAAAGCAGCCATAGACAGTAATAAACAAATGGGCATGCATTTGCTAATACCTACATTATCTCATTTACTCTCATGACTCTGTGAAGTAGGTACTTTTACTATTCCCCATTTTACAGGTAAAGAAACTGAATCTTAGAAAGATGAAGCAACATCCATGAGATCCAAGAGCAGTAAAGTATAGATTCAGGACTTCTTAACCATCATGTTTTGGTAAACACGTCCACTTGCATAAGTTGTGTCATTTTGGCTCCTCACATCCCAGATTCAGTTTTTCAATTATTTAATAATTTTTAAGCAGCCTCAACATACCTATTATGATACCTCTTCTCATTTAACTCTCAGAGCAGCTGCATGAGGTACTGTTACAGTATGCAGCTAGTTAGATATCGACAAAAGAGAAGGGAGCCAGGCATCTATTAAACTGGATTAACTAGGAAGGGGCAGCTACACCAACTGGATACCAATCGCCGAGGAGGTAGGGAAGACTGGCTTTCCAATCTCCCCAGGGAACAACTGGCCTATTTCCCCAGATAAAAGTGGGGGCAGGGGGGAGGATAAATAGCAAGGGGAAATTTCTCTGCAGAGGCACGCCAGATGACAAAGCAGAATTTTTTAAAGTATATTTGATTATGCTATTACAGTTTTCCCAATTTTTCCCCTTTATTCCCCGTCTGCCCTGTAACCCCCTGCCGTCTAGCATTCCACCCCCCTTAGTTCATGTCCCTGGGTTGTACATGTAAGTTCTTTGACCTCTCTGTTTCCTATACCATTCTTAACCTCTCCCCATCTATTTTATGTCTACCAATTATGCTTCTTATTCCTTGTACCTTCCCCCGCACTCTTCCCCTCCCTCTCCCTACTGAAAAACCCTCCATGTGATGTCCATTTCTCTGATTCTGTTCCTGTTTTACTTATTTGCTTAGTTTTTGTTTTCACTTTTTTACGTTTAGTTGTTGATAGTTGTGAGTTTATTGTAATTTTACTGTTTGTAGTTTTTGACCTTCTTTTTCTTAGATAAGTCCCTTTAATATTTCATATAATAAGGGCTTGGCAATGATGAACTACTTTAAATTGACCTTATCTGGGAAGCATTTTGTCTGCTCTTCCATTCTAAATGACAGCTTTGCTGGATAGAGTAATCTTGGATGTAGATCCTTGCCTTTCTTGACTTCAAATACTTCTTTCCAGCCCCTTTTGGCCTGCAAGGTTTGTTTTGAGAAATCAGCTGATAGTTTTATGGGAACTCCTTTGTAGGTAACTCTGTCCTTTCCTCTTGCTGCTGTTAAGATTCTCTCTTTATCTTTAATCTTAGATAACTTAATGATGATGTACCTTAGTGTGTTCCTCCTTGGGTTCAATTTCTTTGGTCTCTCTGGGCTTCCTGGACTTCCTGGAAGTCTATTTCCTTTGCCAGATTGGGGAAGTTTTCCTTCATTATTTGTTCAAATAAATTTTCAATTTCTTGCTCTTGTTCTTCTTCTTCTGGCATCCCTATGATTCTGATGTTAGAGTGTTTAAAGTTGTCTCAGAGTTTCCTAAGCTTCTCCTCATTGTTTTGAATTCTTTTTTCTTCATTCTGTTCTGGTTGGATGTTTATTTCTTCCTTTTGTTCCAAATTGTTGATTTGAGTCCTGGTTTCCTTCCCTTCACTACTGGTTTCCTGTATATTTTGCTTTATTTCACTTTGGGTAGTCTTCATTTCTTCCTTCATTTTGTAACCAAGCTCAGTCAGTCCTGTGAGCATCCTGATTACCAGTGTTTTGAACTCTCCATCAGATAGATTGGCTATCTCCTTATCATTTAATTCTGTTTTTGAAGCTTTCATCTGTTCTTTCATTTGGGCCATATTTCTTTGTCTCAGTACCCGTTATGTTTTAAGGGGGTGGGACCTTAGGTATTCACCTGGGTGAGGCAACCCTCTTTGCTACATTGTGGCCATGTCTGTAGGGGAGGGGTCAGAGAGGGAACAATGTGGCTATCTTGCTCATCTCTAGCCCCAGTTTCCAACGAGCTCTCTTGTGTGAGACTAGGAGTTTCTCCTGCCATGGCAGCCCCACAGTAGTTTACAGCTAGCTTTGAGTCTTAAGTTGCCCCTTCAGCCAGCCCTGCCTTACCCCCATAGTCTGCAGCCTTGCCTCGTGTCCTCTGAGTGAGCCCCGCCTTGCCTGCATGGTCTGCAGCCTTGCCATGTGTCCTCTCCACTCAGCTGCCCTTCTCCTACCAGTCTGGGTGAATGTTTCTTTAACTCCTTGGTTGTCGGTGTTCTATGCCGTTTGATTTTCTGGCACTTCTGGTTGTTTATTTTTAGATTGGTTGTTATCCTTCTTTTGGTTGTGGGGGGGAAGCGCAGCATTTCTACCTACACCTCCATCTTGACCGGAACTCTAATTCACACTCGACAAAGCAGAACTTTGAAGCATGTGCAGTAGGAGCAAAATGGTGATCATAAAGGGGAGGAGTCTTGCCTGGGAAAATATGGAAAAAAGATCAGATGGCACAAGGGCACTATACCCTAGAAGATTCAGCAATTGGATAGGGGGCAGTACCAGTACTGCCCTGGGAAGATCCCAGAAAGAGACTGGACAGTTTGATAGAAAGCTTACCCCTTCCTAAACTCAAGGAATATAATCAAAGCGTAACAAAGGCACTCGCCCCCTCTCTCTTCAGCAGCAGCATGGTGGAAGCGCAGCACCAATGGCTGGCCGGACAGGAACAGACACTAAGTTAGAATATTGGAGCCCCAGGTGTGGGGCTAATGGCATAGCAGCTCTGGGCCTTGGCTCTCCTCCTGGGCTTGGGGGAGTCAAGTGTGGGCCTGTGGCCCCAGAGGCTGGACTTCTTCTGTAGCAAGATGGAGCTGAGCCACCTGGTCGTGGTTGAGACATCAGATATGGTGTACCTGGGGGCAGTCCTATGTTTTCATCCCAATAAATCTTGCCACTATACCCCCAATCCTCCCATGCACATATCCCTGAAGTGTATTTCCTGCCATACTGTGGGAGAATCATATTTCCTTGGGCAACAGTACTGTTTTCCACCTTGAGAGCCCAAGGCTTTCAGAGCATAGGGTCAGATTCTCATGGTCCATCTTTAGTGAGAGTCTGATCTTGGAATCTCTCAGAGTCTAAGTCCAGTGATTTTCCTCCAGACCTGTTGCCTCTAGATTTAAAAATCTTTTACAATTTGTGAACACAGTAATACATGTCTTTTGTACAGGAATTAGAATGATCATAACAATAGAGATGAGGACAAAGAGTAACTCATGATTTACCAATCTAAAAATAACCTCAGCTATCAATCTGACACTTTTTTTCCCACTTTGATCCACGCCCATTCTCTCATGCAGTTACACACTAAATGAAACATTATCTTTATTTGTTACTTGTCACACAGGATTGTGAGCATTTTCTTATGTAATAAAATTTTAATAAAATCACCATTTTAACAATTGAATTCTTTTCTGGCATAGGACATAAATAACTTTTAATGATTTAGATACTTTCTATTTTTCACTATCATAAAGGTTTTGAAGACATAGTCTTTGAATCGCTAGTCATTTTCCCAGGATAAATTCCTGGAAGGAGAATTATTGCTCCAAAGGGTGTTAGTTATTTTTAAAGTACTTTATATCTAATTCCAGATTGCGATTTTAAAGAAATTTGTGCTGATTTTTATTCCCCTCAGTTGGTCAGATTTACCTAAGCCCAAATCAACAATAGATTTTTTTAAATTTGATAATTTTGTGGATTCAAATGTTATAGTTTTACTTTGATTTTTATCAAGCCCTGAGGCTTAGGAGTTTTCTTATTGATTTGCTAGGGTGGTTCTTTACATGTTAACAACATTAATAGTCCTTTTTCTGGCAAATATTACCCCCAGGATTTTATTTGCCTTTAGAAGGAAAATAAATGGATGTCTACTTACTTATCTTATTCATAGCAAGGAATACTGCAATCATTAGCATTCAACACATTCAGCAGCAAGATACTAACAACAAAATGCTCCCTCCACACGTAGAATTCACCAGGTGGCTGGAAACGGCAAGCTGAGAGGCTTAGCAGACACTCCCAGATCTCTGTGCAGACTGCATACTTGCTGGGGTGTGCTTTTTACACATGTAACTGCAGGGTAGAAATCAGCCCAGTCAGGAGGCAGCCAGGAGATTCAGACAGGAGCTTTTGAGGCTGATTGTCAGCACCAAGCAAAGGGCTGCCTTTGTTCTATATACAGCCACAGGCACAGATTCTCTCACCATTCTTTCACATAAGTACATGGAGGTAAAAAAACAATGTCATGAAAAACTTTATTTAGAGACTATGAAATTGAAGACTGGCAAGAACTTCATTTTCATACATTTTCGGTTAATTTAGAGAAAATATAAATGCTTTGAGGCCTGACATTTTCTCCACTCAATCCTCAAGCATATTTCATTTTGAAGAAAAATAATGCTCATGCCACATAGTGCCCTTCTTTGGAAACAATAGCATATCTTTCTACCTATTGGAAAGGGCTAGGACAGTGTTTCTCAATCATGTTGACAGCTTAATTTTTATAACAAATAATTATTTGCTATTGGGACTAAAGAATGAATGTTCCAATAGTTTGCATTTAAATATTTAGAGAATTGTGATGTGAAAAAAAATCACCTTTTTTTACCCTCTGTTGGTCCATAGGTTAAATTAATTACAGGGAGCGAGATCTTGGGATAGGTGTAAAAAAAGTCTTTGTCATAATGAAAACTGGAGTAGTCTAGCTCCAGGATTAACAAGCTCATGTTCACTGGAGGCATTTGAGGGAGACTAGATTGTTCTTGGGCAGGATGCTGAACAAGACATTCAACAGAAGTTGAGGGATTCAAAATCTAAGGGTACTTTCTATCCTCAAAATTTTATAAATCTACTTTTTGCTGTTTTTCTATTTAAATATTTATATTTAGGTTGTATTGCCTCTCAAGAAACTTATTTCTTTTATAACAAAAGATAAACTTTTGTAGAGCACTCAAAAATCATTGCACATATTGCATATACTGGCTTCTTGGGGGCTCTACCAAGAAAACATTCTTTAAAGGAGCTAAATTAGAAATTTTCTGCAAACCAAACTATTTTTACCAGTCTAGAGCAGGAAGAACTTTCATGGTGTCTCAGATGCTGTATGGTTAAAATGGGCAATGGCTCTAATCACTAGTGGGGAAGGCACAATGAGTGTGTGTGTTTGTGTATGTGTGTGTAGGGGTGATTGCACTCCTATGCATTTCTACAATCAGTGCTGCAGATCTCTGTTGAGATCCCAGGCCTACCCTGAACTGAGATCTACTTTTCTGGAACCCTGAATCTTCTGAAGGACTAGACCCTTTTCTTCTTCCCACTAGCAGCCATGAGACATGGGTTAACAGGAACCTTGTATCAGTAAAGGACATGAGTCATCAAGAGTCAGGGATTAGCAGGAACAAGGTGTCAATAGAAGCCATGGGTCAGGCACGACATTGGATCTGATGAAATCAGGAGTTAGCTAGCATGAACCATGGGTCAGCAGAGGCCACAAATCAATGGGAGACATGGGTCAGCAGGGACAAACACCAGCCAGGAAGTCAACAGTAGGTGGTGGGGGCAGAGGCTAAAAGATATACAGAAAAGTGGGCAGCACTAGGTTATGAGGGAGCTGATCCACCATTGATAAGGCAGTAGAAGCCATGCTTAAGCAAAAGCTACAGAGTAACATCATGAAGCTGAGTAGAAAGCACTTAGTAACAAGAGTATCAATAAAGTATAGAGATAAATAAGTCATCATCATAATAGGACAGGGAACTATGTGTTTCTGAGAGGGTGGCAAGACAGCCTCGTCTCTATAGGAGCATGGAATCCTGAATGACCTAATTCTGATCATTCTAGTCTCTGAAAACTGACAGATTGGCAATGGAGATTCTTATCTTTCCTAATTTCCCAGGTGTCCTTATCATAAACCCATGCTACTAATTACTTTTAAGTTGGATGTTTATAAAAGGAAATTCTTGAGATATAATATACAAGCATATTTTTAAGGTTCTCAATACATATTGCTAAATTACTTTTCAAAAATTTTATACAAATTTGCCCTTTCCCACCTTCTAATTAAAGTACTTATTAAAATGTATTCTCACAGGTACAAAGTTTTGAGGAGAACTGGAAATTATTAGTATTACTGTCAGGAGGAATTCCACAACAAAAATTATAGATAGATTCTCGATGTGTAGAGCAACATGGCAAAGGAGGTTGATACTTCCCATTCTGGCTGCACAATCTCTCTCTACTATGTAAGTTAGAACTGTATGGAATTTAAGGAAAAGAATTCAACTTAAATAAAATTGGCCTAATTCAATAAAATATATATAAGGGCGTATGACTTGGGAATCTAGAAAGCAGTGTTGCAGATTTCAGGGGCTTGGCAATGTCAATCAGGATAAATGTATCTACTCTTTAGTCTCTGCCTCATCTCTGGTGGATGAAGAATATGGTTGGCCAACACCATGTAGCCTGCCCACTCTTGGAGCCAGATGTTGAGGGAGTGACCGAGTGACCTCACCCACTTCAAGCTACATGACTTGGGAGAGTTATGGTTTTTAAATGGAGGTAGAGTAGAAAGTCCACAGGGGACATGGGGGCTTCAGGACACCCTTCAATGTGGCATCAGCTGCCTTTAAAAGTATTTAGAATGGTTTGGACATTCTCATCAGTTATTTCCATTTCATACATCTTCTAGAATCTAGGCTATAATTTTCAAAGTCACAATGTTACTGGCTGGGGAGAGAGGAGATGTACCTGCCTGTTATATCGAAAATGTGGAATCCACAGAGATAAAGTCTGTGTCTGCAGCAGACATAGGAACAATGCCGGGAAACTCCTTTTAAGCTATCATTTTAAATAATAGTATAATATCTGTTATTTTGCAGGCGGGTGAT
Organism: Micronycteris hirsuta; assembly: GCA_004026765.1. NCBI lineage: Eukaryota > Metazoa > Chordata > Mammalia > Chiroptera > Phyllostomidae > Micronycteris > Micronycteris hirsuta. The sequence continues at coordinate 5,341 of PVJI01010712.1, read as the reverse complement.
ATGAAGGTTGAAAAATATTCCTTCTGTGGTACCACATCCAGGAGCTTTCTGTTGGGCAGAGCCAGCACATCTCCTAGCCCTTCCTGGTAGCATGCTGGAGGAAGGGGCACCAATTTTAATTTAATTTGGGTCTTCTAATAGTTCACTAGGCAAAAACAACCATTCCCAGATGCCCAGGAAATTTCAAGTTATCCCTCCTTCTGACTTGCTCTTCTCCTGAATAAAGACATTTCCAGAATATCACATGCTCCTGAAAATGCACTTGTTTGTATGTGAAACCTGCTAACAGCTCCCCTGAGAAAGGTTTGAACGTGTAATGAGCACCCAGGTTCCCTGTGTCAGAGCTTGATGGAAAGGATTCTCTCCCCAAGGCAGCATTCCCATCAAGAACATCTACCAGGTGACTCTGGGGAGCAGTTGGTGTTAACTCTGGGCTGCTGTGGTTGGGTAACCACTTCTCAAAAACTCAGCCCTCTTTTTCCCCATAGTTCCCACTCGGGGATGAAAAATTGAGTCTCCACAGGCTGCTCATAATCTTCCTCCCTCTTCCCTAGAGAGTCTGTCTCTGAGAGAACTCAAATCCAACCTCATGGGCCATACCATTTGATGGAGGGCACAAAGGTATAATTAAGCCATGATGACATGGCTTAAAAAGTAGCAATTGTAAGAATAATCAAAATACTAAAGAAACTTAGAGGTGGGAGAAAAAAAACTTCCTAAGAGATATAAAAAACTTAGCAAAAGAGAAAGCATTCAGATTCAGTCATCAAAGAACAGGAGTTTGCTGAATGGAGACTAGTGGATAATTAAAAGAGATAATGTCTTTTGAGTACTCACTGTGCTCCAATCATTGTTCTAGGTGCTTTCCATATATTTATGTATATTACATGTATCACTCATATCACATTTACAGATACGAACTCCTTTACTCCCCACAACAGCTATATGCAGTAGGTGTTAATATTATCCCCATTTTGCAGACTGAGGCCCTAGAGATTAAGTCTAAGGTGACACTGAAAGTGTGTGGTAGACCTAAGCTTCCATGTTAGACATTTGGATCTAGAGCCTGTTTTCTTATCTGTTTTTTAATTGAATTTATTGGGGTGACATAGGTTAATAAAATTGTATAGGTTTCACATGTACAACTCTGTAATACATTGTCAGTATGTTGTATTGTAAGAGAGCCTGTGCTCTTAGCCTCTTCGCCACACTACCTCAAAGAGCATAGGATCAAATGGACAGATCTTCCAAACAAAATATCAACAAGGATATTGCTGCATTGAACAATGCCCTAGATCAAATGGACTTAATTGACATATACAGAACCTTTCAACCCAAAGAAGTAAAGTACACATTCTTTTGAAACAGACATAGAACATTTTCAAAGATAGACCCCATGACAGGACATGAAACAAGCCTCAACAAATTCAAGAAAATTGAAATCATATCAAGCATTTTCTCTGACAACAAAGGACTGAAAATAGAAACCAAACTCAAAGAAAAATTCAAAAACACTCAAATTCATGGAGTTTGAATATCATGCTATTAAACAATGAGTGAGTTAATAATGAGATCAAGGAAGAAATAAAAAAGGTTCTGGAAACAAATGAAAATGAACACGCAACAGTCCAAAACATATAGGACACAGAGAAGGCAGTCCTGAGAGGGAAGTTCATAGCAATACAGGCCCACCTAAAAAAGATAGAAACATTTCACATAAACGACCTAACCCTACAGCTACAAGAACTGGAGGAACAACAGCAAACAAAGCCCAGAGTGAGTAGAAGGAAGGAAATAACCAAGATCAGAGAAGAATTAAATGACACAGAGACTAAAAGAATAATTCAAAAGATCAGTAAATCCAGGAGCTGGTTCTTTGAAAAGATAAACAAAATCAACAAGTGTAATGAGCACCCAGGCTCCCTGTGTCAGAGCTTGATGGAAAGGATTCTCTCCCCAAGGCAGCGTTCCCATCAAGAACATCCACCAGGTGACTCCGGGGAGCAGACTCATCAAGAAAAAAAAGAGACAGGCCACAAATAAATAAAATCAGAAATGAAAGAGGAGAGATTACAACTGATACCAGACATGAAGGATTGTAAGAAATTATTACAAATGACTGTATGCCAATAAATTTAAAAACCTGGGTTAAAAGAACAAATTTATAGAAAAATATAGCCTTCCAAAACTGAATGAAGAAGAAGCAGAAAGCCTGAACAGACCAATAACAGCTGGTGAAATTGAAGTAGTAACCAAAAACTCCTGGCACACAAAAGCCCTGGACCGAATGGTTTCACAGGAGAATTTTACAAAGCATTTAAGGAAGAGCTAACCCCTATCCTTTTCAGATTATTCAAAAATCCAAGAAAAGAGAAGACCCCCAAACTCTTTTTATGAAGCCAGGATCATCCTAATCCAAAAATCAGATAAAGATATAACAAGAAAAGAAAACTATAGGCCAATATCACAGATGAACAGACACTAAAATCCTCAACAAAATATTGGCAAACTGCATCCAGCAATACATTAAAAAGATCATACACTATGATCAAGTGGGATTCATCCAAGGGATGCAAGTGTGGTTGAATATTTGCATATCAATAAACATAATACATCACATAAACAAAAACAAAGATAAAAATCACATGATCATATCGATGGATGTGAAAAAAGCATTTGATAAAGTACAGCACCCATTTATGATAAAAACACTCAGCAAAGTGGGAGTAGAGGGAGGGTACCTCAACATAATAAAGGCCATATATGAGAGACCTACAGCCAACATCATACTCAATGGGCAAAAACTAAAATCTTTCCCACTAAGATCAGGAACAAGAAAAGAATGTCTGCTTTCACCATTCCTATTCAACATAATATTGGAAGAACTAGCCACAGCAATCAGACAAAAAAAAAAAAAGTAGAAAGAAATAAAAGGCATCCAAATTGGAAAGGAGGAAGCAAAACTGTCACTGTTTGCAGATGACATGATAGTGTACATAGAAGATCCTATAGACTCCACCAAAAAGCTACTCAACCTCATAAGTGAATTTGGCAAAACAATGGAATACAAAGTTAATATCCAAAAATCAAAAGCATTTTTGTACACCAACAACAAAATAGCAGAAACAGAAATTGGGGGGGGAAATCCCATTTGATACAGCAACAAGAAAAAATGAAGTACCTCGGAATAAACCTAATAGAAGCATGTACCATGTTCATGAATTGCAAGAATTAACACCATCAAAATGTCCATACTACCCAAAGCAACTTACAGATTCAATGCAATACCTATTAAAATACCAATGACATATTTCACAGATATAGAAGAAACAATTCAAACATTTATATGGAACCATAAATGACCCCGAATAGCCGCAACAATTTTGGAAACGAAGAATCAAGTAGGAGATATCACAATACCTGATATCAAACTACATTACAAGGCCGTGGTAATCAAAACAATTTGGTACTGGCATAAGAACAGACACATAGATCAATGGAACAAAATAGAGAACCCAGAAATAAACCCAAGTCTCTATGGTCAATTAATATTTGACAAAAGGAGTAAAAGCATAAAATGGAGTAAAAATAGCCTCTTCAACAAATTGTGTTGGGAGAACTGGACAGCTACATGCAAAAAAATGAAACTTGATCACCAACTTACACCATACACCAAAATAAACTCAAAGTGGATAAAAGACTTAAATATAAGTAATGACACCATAAAAGTCCTAGAAGAAAACATAGGCAGGAAAGTCTCATATATTCCAAGCAGAAATATTTTCACCAATATGTCCCCTAGAGCAAGGGGCATAAAGGAAAGAATAAATTAATGGGACCTCATTGTGCATGGATAAAGAAAACACCAGCAAAATAAACATATTTGCCAATGATACTTCAGACAAGGGTTTGATCTCCAAAATATATAAAGAACTCACACTACTCCACTTCAGGAAGACAAACAACCCAATTAAAAAATAGGCAAAGGACCTGAACAGACACTTCTCCAAGGAGGACATACAGAGGGCCCAGAGACATATGAAAGGATGCTCAACATCACTAGCCATAAGAGAGATGCAAATTAAAACCACAAGGAGATACCACTTCACACCAGTCAGAATGACCATCATAAATGAATCAACAAACAAGTGCTGGAGAGGATGTGGAGAAAAGAGAAGACTAGTGCACTGTTGGTGGGAATGCAGACTGGTGAAGCCACTGTGGAAAACAATATGGAATTTCCTCAGAAAACTAAAAATGGAACTACCTTTTGACCTGCTGGGATTATACCCTAAGAATCCAGAACTACCAATTCAGAAGAATGTATGCACCCCAATGTTTATAGCAGCACAATTTACAATAGCCACGTGCTGGAACAACCTAAGCACCTATCAGTAAACGAGTGGATCAAAATACTGTGGTACGTTTACACAATAGAATACTACACAGCAGAAAGGAAGAAGGAGCTCCTACCCTTAACGACAACATGGATGAATCTGGAGAGCATTATGCTAAGTGAAATAAGCCAGATGGTGACAGACAAATACCATATGATCTCACCTATAACTGGAACTTAATCAATAAAACAAACAAGCAAGTAAAATATAGCCAGAGACATTGAAATAAAGAACAAACTGACAGTAACCAGGACGAGGTGGGAGAGGTTAATGGGTGAATAGGGAATGAGTCATCAAGGAACATATATAAAGGACCCATGGATGAAGCTAAAGAGGGTTAGGATTGAGGGTGGGAGGAGGGAGGGATGGAGCAGAAAGAAGTTGAGGGAGGAAAATGGAGATAACTGTACTTGAACAACAATAAAAATTTAAAAAATAAAACAATTCAATTTCTCTAAAAAGAGTTTGGGATCAATGTCATCAAAGGCATGAAGGTATTGGGTGGTTTTAAAATATGTTCTATTCTTTAATATTCCTTTCTACAAGAGTGGAGTCTAATTTCCCTCCCCTTGAGTATGAGCTGGACTTTTTGACTTGCTCCAGAAAGGGGGAAGGGTTTTCAGGAACAACTATAAAGGACACATTGACAAAACTAGATGGCAAGCTCCTGGAAGGCTGGGCTCACTCATATTTTATTCATCTTCCTCTTTGCACACAATCCTTTGGTCACTGCAGGAGCTCCATAAATGTTTGTGGGATGAATGTTGCCTTCTCTGAAACCACATGGCTGAGGGATGACATTTATTTAATTCCAGCCAACATGCTTTTCCCTTGTCTTTGGCTTGGAATGTAATGTCCAAGAGCAGGTCAGATTGAGCCCCAATAGACAAACTAGTTTAAAGTATCAGTAGGTATGCCAGATACTTTTAGCACAGTGGTGTGAA
>PVJI01010711.1:0-59203 GCA_004026765.1 Micronycteris hirsuta | reverse complement strand
GCCCCCGCCCTGCCACGACAGAGAAGATGGGCAAGGGGAAGAGGCCTCAGAAGCCATTTTAACTTGTTTCCCCCAATTGTGCACCTGTATTAATTTAGAGTCCTGAATGTTTGGAAGCCTCAAGGCACTAATTAAAATAGGTATACCATTCAGTTTGTTTGCTCTGAAGCCACAGTTTCCCAATTTAATGTTAAGAAAAGCAATTTTTGTGTCAACAGTTGCACATAATGGCCAATTCAGTCATAAATTATCCAGGGTAATAATTTGTAGGATGAGGGCCCATAATTTTCGAATGTCAGGAGTTCCAGAAGATGGCTGCTTAGCAACCGTTCCTTTTCAACATGAACTCCCAATTTGAGAAGGAGTACTCTGACAGAGGGACGGAAGAGAAATTACTCACCAGGCAGTCATATTAAGTCTCACACACAAAACCACATGTGTAGGTTAAGACTCGTATGCAAAAACCAGCAACAGAGGACCCCCAAAGAAACCTGAGATTTGACCAGTGTGGGGGGGGATTGCATCCAGGAGGACTTACCCAGCCAATCTGGGACCACTGAGGAGACTAGAGAGCACAATGGACCCTTGTAGGTACCCTATTCAAATCACTGACCCTGCTTCTCACACCATGGAGTGTTAACCACTAAAGATTTGAGGCTGTACAATAAATTAACCATTTATTTAGGATCTTAAAGGAGTCAAAGCTGAGAGATGCAGATTCAGGGTTTATAAAGGCAAAAAACCACAAAATGTCATTCCTTTATGCAAATTTAGGTTTGCATGGCTACGTTCCCATGGATTGGTTAGCTCCAATATGCAAATGAGGGTGGCAGAAATGACAAGGAAGGAAGTCCAGTCCTTATGTGTCCATGTGGCCGTTATCACAGGATGTTTGTGACTCCACGATGTTTATGAGTTCTGGGTGTTTACGGCTTGGCCTTGAGCGGAGTTTAGCAACAGGTATAGCAACTTAATAGCAGCTCTGAGCACTGAGGACCAAGATGTACAGAGGCCCCACTTCCCTAGTCCTCTCCAGACCCTATTTTAAGTGACCCTGTTGCCCTGTTTATTTCATGTTATTAGTCTTTAACAGCCAGATGAGTTTGGAATCTGTGAGGTCAAATCCTGGTTCTCCCACTTGTTTAGCTGTGTGACCCTGGCACATGCAGTGAACCTCTTTGCACCTCAGTTTTGTCATCTGGGAAATGAGTCATAGCCACTTGCTTATGCTTGTTGGCAGGTATAACTGGGATACTCTTATGCATCACCTCATATGTTGTGGAGATTTAACTATTGGATGATGGTTTGGACTACATGGCTGTTTACATATATTTCAACTTTGAGGATCCACGCTTTTTCTGAAGATTTTGGTCCTCTGATCTCTGCAATATCCAAATGATCAGAACACGTGGCTTAAAGCTCTGACTTTACCACTTGATCACACTCTTAAAATGTTATGAAGTATTATACATACAAGAGTATATAAAATATCTATGTGCAGCTTAAAGAATGTTCATTAAATAATTACTCATATGTCCAACATCTTGCTTAAGAAATAGATTTTATTTATTTATGCCCTGGCTGGTGTAGCTCAGTGGATTGAGCGCGGGCTGGGAACCAGAGGGTCCCGGTTCGATTCCCAGTCAGGGCACATGCCTGGGTTGCAGGCCAGGTCCCCAGTGAGGGCCATGTGAGAGGCAACCACACATTGATGTTTCTCTCCCTCTCTGTCTCCCTCCCTTCCCCTCTCTCTAAAAATAAATAAAATCTAAAAAAAAAAAGATTTTATTTATTTACTTTTAGAGGAGGGGAAGGGAGGGACAGAGAGAGATGGAAAACTTCGATGTGTGAGAGAAACAGCAATCACTTGCCTCTCGCACACCCCCAACCAGAGACCTGGCCTGCAGCCCAGGCATGTGCCCTGATAGGGAATAGAACCAGTGACTTTTCATTTTGCAGGCAGGCAGTCAATCCACTGAGCCACACCAGCCAGGGTGAAATAGAGCATTAATGCAAAGGACCATAGAAGTCCCCTATCTGCCTCTGCCTGGTCACATCCTTCTCCTGTTCTGCCTGAGTTAACTATTACCTTGACTTTTGTGTTACTGTAATCACTTTTCTTTTTCCCCATCTAAGCATATAGTCTTCAACACCATGTTGTTTAGGTATGTGCTATATACCAGTTTTGAACTATACATGAATCACACTTCGTTTCCGAGTGTTATGCTTACGTGTGTGCAGTTTGTTCTTTTCCGTGGCTGTGTGCTATTCCATTATTTGAATACACAACACTTTATCCATTCTCCTGTTGAGAGACAATAGGGTTGTTTCTAGTTTGGAGCTACGGCAAACAGCGCTACTATGAACATTTTAGTGCCTAACTTTCAGGGCACGCGTGTAGGAGCTTCTTCAATATATTCCCAAGAGTGGAATTGTTGGATTCTAAGCTCAGCACACGCTCAGATTTACTAGGTAAGACCAAATAGTTTCACAACATGGTTGTTCCCACTTGTATCACAATGAAAATTTCCTTTACTACATATCTTCATCCACACTTGATATTGTGAGCCTTTATAATTTTTGTCAATCTGCTAGATACAAAAAGATGTTTATTGGTGGGTTTAACTATTTGCATTTCCCTGATTATTAATTAGACTGAGCATATTTTCAATACTTTATGACCCATTAATGTTTCTTTCTGCCCTGGCTGGTGTGGCGCAGTGGATTGAGCGTGGGCTGCAAACCAAAGAATCACCAGTTCAAGTCCCAGTCAGGGCACATGCTTGGGTTGCAGGCCAGGTCCCCAGTGGGGGCCACATGACAGGCAACCACACATTGATGTTTCTCTCTCTCTCCCTTCCTCTGTCTCTAAAAAAAAAAGTTCTCCTTCATGAAATGCCTATTTTGTATTACACCCATTTTTTTCTATTGACTTGTTTGCCTTTTTTTCTTATTTATAGGAGCTCTTTATATAATCCTTATTCTTTTGTTATATTTTTCTTTTTAATTTATTTTATTGATTATGCTATTATAGTTGTCCCATTTCCCCCCTCTATTCCCCCCCGCCCCGCATCCCCCCATTCCCCGCCCTTTAGTTCTTGTCCATGTGTCATACACATAAGTTCCCTGGCTTCCACATTTCCCACACTATTCTCAACCTCCCCGTCTGTTTTCTACCTACCGTTTACGCTACGTATTCTCTGTACTTTCTCCTCCTCTCTCCCCCTCCCACTCCGCTGTTGATAACCCTCCCTGACTTATGTAAATCCCTTTAACATTTCATATAATAAAGGCTGGGTGATGATGAACTCCTTGAACTTGACCTTATCTGAGAAGCACTTTATTTGTAATTCCATTCTAAATGAAATTTTTGCTGGATAGAGTATTCTTGGATGTAGGTTCTTGCCTTTCATGACTTGGTATACTTCTTTCCAGCCCCTTCTTGCCTGTAAGGTCTCTTTTGAGAAATCAGCTGACAGTCTTATGGGAATTCCCTTGTAGGTAACTGTCCCCTTTTCTCTTGCTGCTTCTAAGATTCTCTCCTTATTTTTAATCTTGGGTAATGTCATTATGATGTGTCTTGGTGTGTTCCTCTTTGGGTCCAACTTCTTTGGGACTCTGAGCTTCCTGGACTTCCTGGAAGTCTATTTCCTTTGCCAGATTGGGGAAGCTCTCTTTCATTATTTGTTCAAATAAGCTTTCAATCCCTTGGTTTTCCTCTTCTCCTTCTGGCACCCCTATGACCTGGATGTTCGGATGTTTACAGATATCCTGGAGGTTCCTAAGCCTTTCCTCATTTTTTTTGAATTCTTGTTTCTTCATTCCTTTCTGGTTCAATGTTTTTCTCTTCCTTCTGGTCCACACCATTGATTTGAGTCCCAGTTTCCTTCCCATCACTATTGGTTCCCTGTACATTTCCCCTCATTTCTCTTAGCGTATTCTTCAGATTTCCATCTAATTTGTGACCAAATTCAACTAATCCTGTGAGCGTCCTGATTACCATTGTTTTGAACTGTGCATCTGATAGGTTGGCTATCTCTTCATGGCTTAGTTGTATTTTTTCCTGGAGTTTTGATCTGCTCTTTCATTGGGGCCATCCTTCCCTTTCTCAGCGCACCTGTTACTTTAAGGGGCAGAACCTTAGGTGTTCACTGGGGCGGGGTAACCCACTTCGTTGTGTAGTGATGCTGCCTGTGGGGGCGGGGCCTGAGACAGAACAATGGCACTTGCTCCACTCTCTGCTAGCTCCCTGTCACCCCGCACAACGCCCACAAGCAAATTGGGCCCCTCTAAGCCGATCCCGGGTGGGTGAGCCTGTGCAGATCTAAATCCCTGTGGGTCTCTCCAAGGAACTCTGCCGTGATGCTGGGAGTTCCTCCCACCGCTGCCTCAACCGCCTCAGGTGTTTTCAGTCAGTGGTTTAAGGCTTTATTTCCCCATGATGGTGGGTTGTGTGGTCTGCTACGCTCCCCAGCTTTTCCTCCCGGTCTATCTGTGCATGTATGAGGGACCGCCCGCTCCAATGTTATATTTTTCTTGATGATGCACATTTTTTTCTCATCCAGATTATAAACTTCTTCAAGGCCGGACTGCTCTTGCCTCACAGAAGCCCCTCATTGGGGCCTGAGGAAGACTCTTCAGCAGACATGGGAGGTTTCTAGATGGTTAGTCTAATTCACAGGCAAGTTAAAATAAACACCCTCTTTGATCTTTGACCTCTCCCTGGAGTCAGTGAAGGACATGGGGTTGGGAAGTAAAGACACTGGCAATACTTAAACCGGAGGTGCCAGCCTAGGGTCAGCACTCTATGTCAAGATCTTAAACCTCACAATGACCCCAAGAAATATGTAGTTTTCATTTCACAAAAGAGGTAAAAGTCAAAATGTCCAGAATGTGCCCACTTCTCACCATCTCTACGACCAATGTGCCTGATCAAAACCTTGCTCACCTCACACGCACACCTAGCTTGCTTCTTACTTTGACTTTAAGGCCTTGCGGTTTTTTCCTTTTTAAGATTTTATTTATTTTTAGAGAGGGAGAGGGAGGAAGAGAGAAACATCAATGTGTGGCTGCCTCTTGTGTGCCCCCTACTGGGCACCTGGCCTGCAACCCAAGCATGTTCCCTGACTGGGAATCGAACCCGAGACCCTTTGATTTGCAGGTCGGCACTCAATCCACTGAGCCACACCAGCCAGGGAAGGCTTTGTGGTTTCTTCTGCCTCAAGCACTCTTCCCTTAGCTTAGTGGCTCAGGCTCTCATTTCACTCAGGTCTTTTTTCCAGTGTCACGTGACAGAGGCGTTTTCCCTGATATTTCAAATAACAACCCCTATTATTCTGTCCTCTTATTCCACTTCACTTTCAGAGCACTTGCCGCCACCCAGCATGTTGCATGTTGTTTATTGTCTTTCACTAGAACATGAGCTTTGTGAGGGCAGTATGAGTGAGCTTCTTGTCTGACTTGCATGCCCCTGTGTCTCCGCCTCTGAACAGCCATGGAACCTAGTAGGTGCTCAGTAAAGATGTGTTGAACTAACAAGTGAAAAATCACTTGCTCCAGGCCACATGGCTAGTGGCGGGTGCAGTTAGCATTCTAACCGAAGCCCATGGAACTCTCACATCTGCTGTTTTACTATGCCGAAGCCCTGCTCCTTCCTTCAAAATCTCAAGAACAGATTTCTGACTAGACTTGGAAGGGACGTGGCCTTGGGTGAGAGGAAAATCAGGTAGCAGAGCCCCATAGCAAAGAGGCAAAACTGATGCTGGGGGAACCTGTGTAGGGAGAAGGGCTTATCTTTCTCCCCAGATAAGGAGAGAAGGCTGTGGGCAAAAGACATGGAAGAGGCAGGGAAGTGTAGTGGAGGGGAGCTTGGTTGATCTGTGGTTTAATAGGTGCAGGAGTGTTCTCTGCCTGTAATTTTTTTACCGCACATACCTGAACTTCTCTATTCTCAGTGATTCATTTCTTTCAGGGACTTAGCTGAATGGATTTTGCAGAGACTGACTGTAATTTACTGGCCTGAAAAGGAATTGTCTGAATCTTGTGGTAACTCTTTGTGAGGCCCTGAGGAGCTCGTTGGAAAATATTTCCCAGAGACAGGACTTGGGAGGGCTACAGATCACACTGATGGTATAAAGGGATAAGGACCCTCTCTTTCCCCCACACCCAGGCCCTTTGATGAAAGGTGCTGTAGCCACTGGCCCCTTTCTATTTTAAGTATGGTCTCCAGATTAGCAGCATCAGCACCATCTGGTAACTTGTTAGAATGCAGATTCTCACGATCCACTTCATACCTATTGAATCATAAGCTGCATTTTAACAAGGTCCTCGCATTATTTATGTACGTATTCAAGTTAGAAGTCTTTTTTTTTTCTATTGCTACATAGCATTCCACTGTCTGGATACACCATAATTTATGGATCTAGAAGCTAGAAACTTCTAGAGTAACAAAGATGCCTGGGGGTGGGTAGTGTGGTAGTCCCAGTTTGGTTCCTCCCAGCCTCACTGTCTTCTCAGAATGCTCTTGCTTGTGCCCTAGTGTTGCTCCTACTGACTCCCAAAGAACACAGCCCAAGCCTAGAGACAGATAGACAGACAGACAAACAGACAGACAAACAGACAGACCCTGTTGACATTCATCAATAGGAGTTAAGTAAAGGCAAACAAAAAAGCTAAAAAATGAAGAAACGGGTTTTCAAAGGGCACCTTTTTATAATAATTTTTCCCCATCTGAGGAACCACCAACACAATAGCTCCTTGTGAAAATATGAAGTACAGGTTTCTGATTATAAAACTGTAGAAAGCACAGCAAAGGAAAAGTGTTCCTAAGCCCCAGTTGCCCTTATCTCAAGCCAGCTAATTCCCCTCTTGCCCCAGATAGATTTGCTTTGCTCTTCAGTCACTTTGCTTCGGTTTCCTCTCCCCCTGCTACCCCGCAAGCAACACAGCAATGGCCTAGAGGAGCTCTGCTTCTTTACCCTCAATTCCAGTTCAGAATACACAGGGAGAAAAATGAGCACTTGTTAACCCTGGGTAGCTGGGAGGTTTAAACAGAAGCTTTGAACAGTGCTTGGTACAGGGCCCGGTTACTTCCTGTTTATCTCACTGTGAGAGTCCCACGTTCTCAGGATCCCTCACCTTTGGAACTTTCTGTGATGGTTCACAGACAGGAGAGCCTCCCCCACTCTTTTCCCTTCCCTTATCCCCTTATAATGATGTGGCCTCATAGCATACCCTTTGCAGGTTGGTAAGATAACAAAGACAATCCATATAACCTGAACAGTGAATGACAGGTATACTCAATTGCTAACGAATCTCTCTCACACACCAAGGAAAGCTGTGTGCCTGTGCTTCGAGGGTTAAATCCCTGTGAGGCAGCTCCTTCAGTCTGGAGAGCAGTAGCAGAAAAGAATTAGAAGAAAGGTTGAAGTATTGAATTAAGCCTGTTAGGAAAGCAAGAAAATGGAGAAGTGGGCAGGAAAACAGGGCCAGGGATGCTGAAGAGGCAAGGCAGGAACATTTGGGTTGACATGCTTTGCTTTTGTGCTACAGTTTCGCAATTTGATTTGGAGAAAGGACAATTCCTGTTGAAGTGGGAATGCATTTAGGCTGCTAATGCGGAGAGATAATAGCAGCTCTTAGACCTGGTTACACGAAAGAATGATTTCTCAAAAGAAATGTGGATTTTCGGACAGTGTACCCCTATAAACTTTAAAGCAAGGAATCTTGAACTACTGCAAGGTCCTTTTGTCCATCAAGCCTGTCTGGCCTAAGGACAAAGAGGTGCAATACATCAGGCTGACCTAAGGTGTTGATCAGTAAGCTTGGAGAGGAAGCCTCAGCTCCTAATTAGCAACAAATGTTCAGAGAATGCAAGGCAACGCCAGTGAAATACTACCTCATTCTTGGGCCCTAGTTCCAAATCACTGAGGGTGCTGTTTAAACATGCAGATTTCTTGTTTCCAACCCCCAAGGATTCTCTTTCAGGTGTCTGACTCACATAGTCCATCCCATGCTTTGAGAAACACTTTTTTAGGAGAAAGGTAGTGGAAGGAAAGGAGAGAGAGAGAGAAAATCATCAATGTGTGGTTGCCGCTCACACACCCCCTACTGGGGATGTGGCCCACAACCCAGGCATGTGCCCTCACTGGGAATCGAACCGGGACCCTCTGGTTCGCAGCTCCTGCTCAATCCACTGAGCTATACCAGCCAGGGCTAGGGACAGGTTTTTAATGAGCAATGCTGCTTCTCTTCTCTGGGTCTCAGTGTTGGTCACATTGCAGGTTGTCTGGATCAGATGTTCCCCAGGGTCTTTTCCAATCCTATGATGCTGAAGATATGCATATGCAAATTAGTGTGTGTCCTATGAAATAGAAGGCAGGGGAGCATTAAAGCTAAGAAAAATATCTGGGCCAACATGTGGAAATGTCCCCAAACAACCAGGAGTGTGGTTGGGTAAGCAGACTGGACAGGGGTTAATGGAACTAGAACTTTATAGCTTCAAAAGATAAAAGTCTAATTTGATTTTTATTAGAGAATCCTAGTCTTTCTTTTAGCATTTTATTTCTAATTGTCTGATGTCACCTTAAAGAACTTCAGGCTATGCTCTTTCTGAAAATGAATTAATTTAACAATGATTTATAAAGGACTTTTGAAAAGTAATTTCACTTCTAGAACTTTATCCTAAAGTACTCATAAATTGGAAGAGATTCATTCGCAACTATGTTGATCTTAGAATGGTAAATAATAATTAAAAAGTCAGAAGAAAATTTAAATCAACAGTAAGAAAGGTTAAATAAATTCAGATACTATGTGTTTGAAATATTATAATATTGGAATAAAAATGCCAAGAACCATTGGAAATGAGTATTTCCTAAAAATAGAAAAAACTTTCACAATTCAGTATTGCTTTTTGTAATCTCAATCTATAAAATATATATGTTCATGAGAAGAAAAGCTAGGACATAAAATGTCACTTCTAATTTAAAAAAAGAGCTAAAACTCAGGGAGGTGTGGGTTTTGGCCTCAGAAGAGCTAACACAGGGAAGGAGAGGGTCCAGGTGGCTCCAGCTATGCATAGAAGGGAAAGTGGCAAGAAATTAATATTTACTGAACACTTAATATACTTACCCAAATGCTACAGGGTGACAGATTTCAACTCCATAAAAGAATAAAATGTCCAGCCCTGGCTGGTGTGGCTTAGTGGATTAAGTGCTGGCCTGTGAACCAAAGGGTTGCCAGTTCGATTCCCAGTCAGGGCACATGCCTGGGTTGCAGGCCAAGTCCCCAGTGGGGGCGTGTGAGAGGCAACGACATATTGATGTTTCTTTCCCCCTCTCTCTAAAAATAAATAAATAAAATCTTTAAAAATAAAAACAAAAGAACAAGTGTCTAATGATGATTAGAAAGGGACTTCCATGGGGTTAATGAGCTCCCCATTACCGGAGGGGGTACAAACCAACAGGAGCTTGGCTTTGTGGGAATGCCATAGGGTAGATTTAAACATCAAATAGCGATGCCCGTAATGGTGGCTAAATATGAATAGCTGGGAGAGGAGAGGGTTGAATCAGGTGATCTTTAAGGTCCTTTGGAAAAACACTAAGAGGCAGTGAAGTTAGGTTTTGGCCAAGTCTGCTTCACTTTGCTGCGCTCGCAGCTCCAGACTCCTTGTGCTAGCTGCCTAGCCTGTTAGGGGCATCCAGTGAGGCTTCAGGGACCTGGGCAACCGCCTTCTGCTGCCAGAGGTCTTGCCATTTTGAAAGCAGTCCAAGAAAAGGGGTGACTCTGAACCTAGTAGTAGCATTTCTGGCATAAGCCACTTGGGGGTGAGCGGCCCTAACCCTCGCTGTGCAGGGGCCTCTGTTCACATCATTCCTACAGGGAAGGTCGTTCCTGAAGTCAGAGAGCCCCTGTTCAGATCCCTGAAACCTGTGGTCTTATCTACCTATTGGTATTATCTTGCTCCAGGTTTTGGACCTGTCTGACTTCCGAAAAATCTAGGAAATCCTACACAATCACCAGCATCCTGTCTGAGGAGTCCGAACTCTTATGTTTTCCCAACTTGATGTTTTCTGGCACGTAAAAGGATGCACAATTTTAGAACATCATTGTTCTGTGTGTGTGTGTATGAGTGACAGAGAGACAGAGAGAGACAGAGAATTTTAAAAAAAAACAATAGTATAGATGTTAAAGCTCTGAAATTGACTTGAATTTTAACCGAAAGGGCTGAGGCACCGAGACCTTCAAATGGGGACTGCCTGACCCTTTCATTCCGTGTGGATCACTTTAAGAGGGAGCTGTGAGGGAAGGCAGCTCTGCTATTAAGGACCTCGAACAAATTGGTTTCTTTCTCTGCTCCTCAGTACCACTGCCTGGAATGTCAGGGGCTTGGCTCCGTGAGACCTGGTAAATGGAGTGGGGTCAGCATCTGATGCCTCGTGATAATGTAAGATAGAACTCTCTTCCCCCGTCTCCATTAGTCATCCCTCCAATTTGCAGATGCTCACATGGCAAGACTAGCTGGACACTGAGAGACTATTAGAAAGACAGCCAAGGGAAATGACTAAGGAGCACAGCTCGAGCTTCAAGTGGCCCTGGATACCAGTCTTAATTCTTCTACCTAGAAACTACGTGGCCTTGGGCAAGTCACTTCGCTGTTTTTCCATCTGTAGAATAACAAGCTCATAGCACCTTGCTCACAAGATTGTTGAGAAGTAGAACAGTGGTTGGTAGTACTCAGGAGTCTGGATAAGAGTAAGGGCTCAGTTAATAGTAGCTATTAGTATTCTCACCATTATCCCATTCCTGCTCCCGCTGCCCTGGGCTTTCATCCATATCACACTGTGGACAGGAGCTATGTTGTTTAATCAGGGACAAGTTGGCAAATTATGACTGTCCCAACAAGGAGAGGCTGCCTCCTCCTTTGCCCTCCCTGGAGTCTGAGACACTTGGGGTGGTGCTTTCTGTCCCTAGGGGCCCCGACTTCCGGCTTGTGTTTTCTGTTGGGAAAGGCACATCCGCAGGGCTGGGTCTCCCACTACTCCTAATGCCTTCGGTGCTGCGGTGCTCCTGCTGGTTTGGAGGATGTGAGCCAGGGGGTAGTGGGCTGTTTTCCTTCAGCTGGGAATTTGGCCAGGGAACAGAGGAAATCAAGGCTGGGATGGAGCCAGGCTTTTTAGCTGGTGAGCAGCAACAATAGGAGGAGAGGGCTGGGATGCCTGAGTGGGGAAGAGTAAGAAAGATGGACAGAGGGGAGCTCCATGAAGCCTCAGGGCCACACGTGCTCTATTTATTTATTTATTTATTTATTTTTAAGATTTTATTTATTTATTTTCAGAGAGAGGAGAAGGGAGAGAGAAAGAGAGGGAGAGAAACAGCAATGTATGGTTGCCTCTCACATGGCCCTCATTGGGGACCTGGCCCGCAACCCAGGCATGTGCCCTGACTGGGAATCGAACCGGGACCCTCTGGTTCCCAGCCCGCGCTCAATCCACTGAGCTACACCAGCCAGGGCACGTGCTCTATTTAGATTGCACTCTAGTGTTAGCCGAGTGGACTCTGTACTAACTTCTCTCATCAGGTCTCCTGTATGTGTTTGAAAAAGGTGCTGCCTTGCCCTGGCTGGTGTAGCTCAGTAGACTGAGCGCTGACCTGCAAACCAAAGGGTCACCAGTTTGATTCTCAGTCAGGGCACATGCCCGGGTTGTGGACCAGGTCCCTGGTAGGGGGTGTCTAAGAGGCAACCACACATTGATGTTTCTCTCCCTCCCTTCCACTCTGTCTAAAAATAAATAAATAAAATTGAAGAAAAAGAAAATGGTGCTGCTTCCAGGCAGGTCAGCGAACTGTGGTTACATGGAATATGCGTGCATGCAGTACCTACTGGGAGAACGTTTAGTGGAGTGGTTAGGGGCAGGACTCTGCAGCCAGACTGCCTGGGTGTGACCCCTTATTCCAACACTTACCAGTGGTGTTATTTTCCTTCTCTTTGCTTCATTTTCCTCACCTGTAAAATGCAGATAATAGTACTTACCTTGCAGGCTTGTTGTGAGCATTGAGTGAGTTAACAGATGAAGAGCACTTAGAACAATGCCTGATATACACAGTAACCGTTCTACAAAGTGTTTTGTATTGCCACTACATCAACGAGCAGTCAAATCAAGAATTCCGTCAACAATCAATACTTGCTCTGTGCCATGCCAGGTGCAGGACATAAAGGTGATGCATGCCGTATTTTACCACGTGTAATGCACACACTATTTTGCACAGTATTTGGAAGGAAATAAGGATGCACGTTCTATATGGATATAATGATTACATGCCATGGGTAGAACAATCCTGTGTGGAATGTGCACAAAAAAGTGGGTGTGCATTATGCACGGGAGCACATTATACACAACAAAATACAGTCATGTGTCCCCTGCTTCCAGAGGCCTCCTATCTAGTGGTGGACTGCAAAGAGCTTTGAATGATGAGGCGGAAGACCCGGGTTTGAGACCTTGCTCTACTGCTGACACCTAGAACTATAAACTGGTAGGTTGAAGTGGAGGTCATCTGGTCCGACACTATCCTTGTCCTGCTATATAGTAGTACATCACGTCCCTTACTGCCTGCCACACAAGGGCAGTCAGACTCTTCTTGCATGCCTTCAAAACAGGCAGCTCACTCCCTGTCCAGGTAAGCCATGCCATATTACTTGATTACTTTATGTCTCAGTGTCTCATCTTTTAAAATGATGGCAGATCATATGGACAGCAGAGGTTTTCTGTAAACGTCAACACCCCCCAAAACCCCAATGGTTGTGAATCTATTAAGCACCCTCAGGCTGGTTCAATAGGGTCAGAGAAAATCATTTGAGAGTATATGTGGGATTGGCTACGTATGAAAAGTGACAGAATGTTGTGCCCCCATTTCTTCTTTTTTAAAAAAAGATTTTATTTATTTATTTATAGACAGAGGGGAAGGGAGAGAGAAAGAGAGGGAGAGAAATATCAATGTGTGGTTGCCTCTCACATGGCCCTCACTGGGGACGTGGCCTGCAACCCAAGCATGTGCCCTGACTGGGAATTGAACCAGCGATCCTTTGGTTTGACCCTTTGGTTTGCAGGTCAGTGCTCAATCCACTGAGCCACACCAGCCAGGGCCTGACCCTATTTCTTACAGTACGCATGTGCAGGTTGGGGGGCTGTGTCTGTGTGAGACTATGAACCAGTGACTAGAGCTGGTATGAGCAGAAGGCGGAGCTTGCATTCTCCTTGGGGCTGGGAGTAAAGGGGATTCTCCCAAGCTCTGTGGGCTGGGGAGCAGGGGGAAGAAGGGAGAGGCTGTGATGCCAGCTTTCAACACCTTTGCTGACTGCTAGGCCGTGGCAAGGGGAGGTGAGGCAGCTGCACCGGCAGTAGGTTCAGGTACCAGGGTTGGCCCACTCCCAAAGGCTGCCAATTTCTTGTCTGACACATGGGTTCCTGTCTCTGCCCAGAGGCATGCAGCCACATTGAGTCACCAAATGTCTGTGCAACCACAGTGTAGGGTCAGGTTGCCAGCTATTAAGAGCTATCTGCTTGGTTTGTTTCCCCCTCCACACCTGCCAAAAGGAGGGAAGAAAGGAGGGCGAAATGCGTTAGGAAGCAGCTCTGAAGGTCACACATGTTTAGGGCTTACCCCTCCCTCAAAGGGCCTGTATTTGGGAGATATGATCTCAAGCCCCTATTAGCACCTGCTGAGCCTATCTAACAAATAGGGACTTCTGTCACTACCTTCCAGTGGTAACAGGAAGACCCCTGGTATTTGTGGTATGCTGAGGACATCAGAAACAATGCCCTGGCTGGTGTGGCTCAGTGGATTGAGCACAGGCCTGTGAGCCAAAGGGTCACCAATTCGATTCCCAGTCAGGGCACATGCCTGGGTTGCGGGCCAGGTCCTTAGTAGGGGGGGGTGTGAGAGGCAACCACACATGGATGTTTCTGTCTCTCACTTTCTCTCTCCCTTCCCCTCTCTCTTTAAGAATAAATAAAATCTGCCCTGGCTGGTGTAGCTCAGTGGATTGAGCACGGGCTGCAAACCAAAGGGTTGCAGGTTCGATTCCCAGTCAGGGCACATGCCTGGGTTGCGGGCCAGGTCCCCAGTGGGGGCCACGTGAGAGGCAACCACACATTGATATTTCTCTCCCTCTCTTTCTCTCTCCCTTCCCTGCTCTCTAAAAATAAATAAATATTTAAAAAAAAGAATAAATAAAATCTTTTTAAAAATATATATATTTAAAAAAAAGAAGCAAGAGCTGCAGTGGAAGCATGTTATTTGAACCTTGGAATACTTGCTCAGGATGCGATGCATCTTAGGTCTGGGGGTAGGAGGAGGTGCATAGCATGAGAATATTTTCAGACACTTAATGTCGTGGATCAGCTAGCATGCACCCGGTCCTTTTCTGGGTATGGTAGATTAACAAGGAAAAAAGTCTCACTTGGGCCTCCAGGAGGCTCCTTCCATGGGTTTCTGGCTCAAGAGGGACAAGCTCAGCTTAGCAGGCAAGGTTCCAAGCTGTCGGCAACAGAAATCAACTCTGATTTGGCCACTCCAGGAATATATATCAAAGGACATTGGAGAGTTCATAGAATTCCAGGGAAGGCTGGAGATCCTGACTTAGGTTTACATGGCCAATGACAGCACCATCAAAATAGTGCCACAGGATTTGTCTGTTAAGGACATTATTACAGCTGCCACAACAAGGCACTAGATGCTGTGATCTGTACCACTGACACTATTAGCCCTAGACGCTGATACTCCACTATACCACCACCGTTCCTCACATGTACTGCTCCCTTGCCTCCAAAGTCCGACCATGCCATACACCTGAAACTAGTATAGAATAGTGAATGTCGGCTGTAATTGAACATTAAGTTAAATTCAAAAGCAAAGTCCAAGTTAGTACATCTAATTGTCTGAGCCTAGGGCCTTCTGGCCCCAGGGAAGGATGGGAAAGCAAGTATCTGCTGGTTTCTGTTTCTACGGTGGGAGATGAGGTCTGCCTCCTACCAAGCCTCATTAGGAGGAAAATCCTCCAACTATAAGAAGGAAGTTCGGGTTTTGGCCTTCATGCCAACGTAACCGAAGGGATGCAGTTAAGGGTCAAGGCAGTGGCTTGCCAATTGCAGATTTAACCCATTAGTGGTTCATGAAATGATTTTAGTGAATTGTACCTAGCATTTAAAAAATGAAAGTGACTGAATAGAATAGAAAATATCAAGAGTGACTCATATGTGGTAAGCCCAAGTGCCTGTCCCTGAAAGTTTCATTTAGATTTTCTTCTATTAGGTTGACCAATAATGAAATCACCAGCATCGGACCATTTTTGACTCACAAAATAATGGCAGTTTTATAGGATTCAACCTAATAGGTTGGCATGTACAGTGTATTTCTTTCTACGATTTTCTTTTTGTGTTTTTCCTTGTGGACACTAAATTCATTTTATACAATTGCAGTTTAAGTGTACACAGTCTATGATTCTCAATAAAAGGTTTGAAACTCACTGGGCTGAGGGATGAAAGGAGACCACCTTCATGGCACCTAGAATTTGGAAGCAGGAGACGGGGAAGATGCCTGGACACTCATTGCTGTGTTTCCAACAGGAAGTGAAATGGCAGCTTCAAGGAGTGGGGAGGTGCTAGGGAACAGGTGACTCAGGGAGGCTTTGCTAGAGGGGAGAGAACTTGGCCTGGTCTTTGGGGAATAGCAAAGTCTGAGTAACAATGGAGGAATGGTGGGGGCAGGGGGTGGAGGTGTGTGTCAGCAGGGAGCATCTGCAAGCTTGAGCCAGGACTCCAAGGTGAGCAGGAGTCTGGAGCGGGGGTGGTGCTCTGGGGATTGTGGTGAGGAAGTACAAATTCGACCTGTCATTCTTGAGACCAGGAGTAGCAAGGCCAGGCCAGGATTTTCCCTTTGGCTGAGTTATGTGTGAGCATACAGGGTTGGGTAGGAAAGTTCTCAAATTCTATTATCCCTGGGCTTGGAGGACTTCTTTGAGGTTATATATGCCATTTCCCTGCTTCTAGGCAGGTCTCCATTTGATCCCTTGGAGACAAATGAAAATCTCCTGTTTTTAAAGTTCTGCAGAGAGCCCTGGCTGGTGTGGCTCAGTGGATTGAGTGCTGCCAGATGAAACAAAGGGTCACTGGTTCGATTCCCCATCTAGTGCACGTAGCTGTGTTTGCAGGGCTGGTCCCCAGTAGGGGGCGTGTGAGAGGCAACCACACATCGATGTTTCCCGGTCTTTCTCCCTCCCTCTCTCTAAAAGAAATAAAACCTTTTTAAAAGTTCTGTAGAGACACTGTTCTGTAGGAGACACCTCCTCTAGCTGCCTGTTTCGCTGCTTAATAACTTCTGGTTGGAAAGTTTTTCCTCTTATCTGCCCACCTTGTATTATCATTTCTGTCCTTGTCTTAGTGCCCACGATGGACAGTACATTTTTAAAGAATGGGATTGTGTGCCTACTATCCTTGTATGGAGCCTCCACAAATATGAATCAAGTCTGTTGACATTGCTCTCACAACACAAGAGGGTCAAAAGGTAGATGTTACAGGGAGGCTAATGATCATTCAAAGGAGTCATGACCTTGTGAAGGGATTACAGGTGACCGCAAAAGGAACCCTTTGAAAGACACCAGTTTTCTGTTTTTAAGAGGGCTCAAGTGGAACACAAGTGGGATGCTGCAGCGGTGATACTCGTATGGCGGAGGTTAGTGTAAGACTCTTAAGATCCTGTCATCCTTGATTTTCTGTAAACTTCATTTCCTTTGTTTGACTCCCTACCCCCATGAGTTCTGTCACTCCACCTCCCTGAGTGCACCTGAGCCCCCTATCAGGGCCAAAGGGAAGCAGCCACCTGTGTTCACCAGAGTGCAGGCAGCCCTGGAGACAGATTCTGAGTCTGAGGGTCTTCAAAGCCCACGTGCACTGGGTAGCAATGGGGAAAATAATTCGCAATTGTGTATGGCTTGCAAGTTTACAAATTGTTCTATCAAAATCTTGTTTCACGCTTATTATAGTTACTTGATCCACACAAGTGAAGCTTGGAGGCACATAAGGGGTCATTTTGTCTATTTACCAGATAATGTAAATGAAGTTCAGTAGGATTCAAAACTACCCCAAGAGCCACAGTTCCAAACCAGGGTTTCTGACTCCAAATCTAGAGCTGTTTTCCTCATACCTATCACCCGTACCTCCTACTATAATTGAAGGAGGTGGCCAACTTGGTGATGTTCCAAAGAATCAAGACTAGGGGGCAAAAATTAGAGGAAGATGCGTCAATTTACAAACAAAAAAAGAATGTTCTAGCCAAGAAGGTTGGCAATAGAAGGCTACTTTGAGGATGAGTGAGCTCCTCAACCCCAGGGAGTAAAGAGTGGGAGATTGTTTGGTAAGAATGTTGGAGAGAGAATCCAAATCTGGAAAGGAGCTGAGAATAGACGCCTTCTGAGGCTGCCATTGACAAGCCTTCCGAGTCATGCGCTCTTCCGGTAATTAACCTCTTCTGAGCAAGATGGGCCCTAAAATACCTGCTCAGTATTTTAAGTCCCTACCCCCCAGACAGAGGCCAAGTTTCTCTTTGTTTTCATGACCTCGGCCCAGCTAGTTAGCGTCTCCACAAATAAGTGCTAGGTTTTCTATGCCTTGTTCTCGAAGCTGAA
This sequence comes from Micronycteris hirsuta, assembly GCA_004026765.1. NCBI lineage: Eukaryota > Metazoa > Chordata > Mammalia > Chiroptera > Phyllostomidae > Micronycteris > Micronycteris hirsuta. The sequence continues at coordinate 41,523 of PVJI01010711.1, read as the reverse complement.
ACATCTGTTTCCTCTCAGCCTCTCTCCGAAGAGCAACACCCTGGGCTCCATGGCACTTGTCTGATACTTTCTTTTTGTTTCCCTTTCTCCCCCTTATCCATGGAGACAGCCTGTGCAATGGGGCCGGTATGAAGTATTGTTCTCATCTCTTCTGCTGCTTCCCCCCTTTGCTCCCTTTGTGTATCACAGCACTCCTTCCCCACCCCCTGTCCCAATTCTCTCTACCGCCTAGAGCTCCACATGACCTCAAAGTTTCCCAAATAGTACTTTCCTCCTCAGTACAGTCCTGTCTTTGTCCTGCCCCTCCATTCTGACTTTCAGGGTCCCTTAGAATTCTCACACCATCTACCCAAATGACTAGGGCAAGAACTTCTTCAAATTGTACGTGGGGAACCCAAGGCTACAAGGAGGTGGGATGAGCCAGTTCCTCCAGATGGAGGTTGATAGACTTTTTCTGTCAAGGGCTAGTTGTAAATATTTTTAGGCTTTGAGGGCCACTATGGTCTCTCTCATATATTTTCCTGGGTTTTTTTTTTTTTTACTACCCTTTAACAAAGTAAAAAATCATTCTTAGCTTGTGGGCCTTTCCAAAACAGGCCCCTGACTGGGTTTGGCCAAAACTCAGTAGTTTGCTGACACCTGTTGTAGAGAAGATAGAGAAGATTCTGCCAATCCAACATTCAGCAACCTTCTCTGTCAAGAAATTCTCCTCAATATGTAATTTTCCTCCCTTGTGGTGCAGTTTAAGGCCATTTTACCCTTGGTCAAATTTTTCTGTAAAAGGTTTGCTGTTTCCCAAAATGCTCATCTCCTGCTGCTCTTGCCCATTTTTCAGAATTTTCCAGAATGTCCCGTCTCCCCAAACAGTAGCACACGTCAATTCCTTCCTCACTTTTTTTCCTTCCCCCTTTCAGCCAAAGTCACTTCTGAGGAAAGCAAACTATAAGTGATTAGAAAGTGACACTGGAGAGAGAGAACACAGACCGTTGCATTACACTCTCAACCTGTGAGCTTTTCAGACTCAATTCCAAGCCTCTGTGCTGTTAGTCCCCTAGGAATTGTTCTATGACTTTGGTTTTCACGCCTCTCCTTCTTGATGACTAATTCACTGCCAACCAGGCTATCAGAGAAACACGATGGCATTTTCCTCTGTGGCCTCTACCTTTCTCTTTTGAAACAAGCAAACCAGCACGCTTGACCATAATTTCTGAGTCATTTGCTTGCTAACAGCGTGACTCATCTGGATGCTGTGCAGAGAAATCCTTCAGTCCTCTTCCTCCCTGCTATGTGGGCCGTGGGCTGCCTTTGTGCATCCTTAATTTGTAGTTCCGGTCTTGGCTGTACCTCGGAAGCCAGGATCACCCACTCACCCACTCCTGCTAAGTCATTTAGTTAAACAAATTCTCCCAACTTTTTAATAGGTTTTGCAACTGATAAATAATCTTCATAATTATTTTTTTAACAACGAAATAAGCATACAAACTTCACTGACGTTTCTTGGGACATTGTGCAAAACTAAGGAAACATATATCAAGTACTTACTATGTATTACGCACTGTGCTTATACCTCACCACTTATCAATGTATAGATTCATCACAAAAATTATGTTAATTGTCCCCTGGTTGAAACTGAGGCTCAGAGAGGTAGAGTGATTTACTTGGGGTCAGTCACATCACTATTAGGTGATAGAGCTGGGTATTTCCTCCTACTATTAGGTTGAACCATATGCAATCGCTGTTTTTATTGGCCAACAATAGTCTAATATTAGCAATTTCATATGGTTCAACCTAATTCAATGTAAACTTTATTAGGCTAGAAGTGATTTTCTTTCTTCTTCACTGTTATATCTCCATAGCCTTGACTACTGCTTGACCTATAGTAGGGGCTCAATACATATTTGTTGAATGAATGAATGAAAATCTATGTTTGTTTTTATTTAATTTTTCAAACTTATGTTTATTGTATTTTTGCCATTACCATTTATGCCTTATATCCTCTTCCACCTCCACCCAACCCCACCCTTGCAATCACCACACTATTGTCCACATCCACGAGTCCTTTCTCCTTGATCCCTCCCACCCCCAGCTGTCATCCTGCCCTCTATCTATGAGTCTGTCCCCATTGTCCTTGTTAGTTCAGTTTGTTCATTAGATTCCAGCTCTGGCTGGGGTGTGGCTCAGTGGATTGAGCAACGGCCTGTGAACCAAAGGGTCCCCGTTTCGATTCTCAGTCACGGCACATGCCTGCGATCCGTGCCACAACAGGCAACTGCACATTGATGTTTCTCTCCCTCTCTTTCTCACTCCCTTCCTTTCTCTCTAAAAATAAATAAATAAAATCTAAAAACCAAAAACAAACCAAACCCACAACTAACATCATACTCAATAAAGAAAGGCTAGATGCTTTTCCCCTAAGATCAATGACAAGACAAGGATGTCTGTTCTCACCACTCTTATTTAACATTGTACTGGAAATTCTAGCCAGGACAGTTAGGCAAGATAATGAAATAGAAGCCATCCAGATTGAAAAGGAAGAAATAAAATTCTCTCTAGTCACAGATGATACGCTTTTGTATATAGAAAATCCCAATGAATCTACTAACAAGCCAATAGTACTAATAAATGAGCTCGGCAAGCCTGCAGGATGCAATGTCAATATACAGAAATCCATTGTATTTCTATACACTTGAAATGAAACAAAATAATTGGAAATGAAATTAAGAAAACAATTCCATTTACAAAGGCATCAAAAAAAGATTACTTAGGAGTAAATTTTAAAAAATAAGTGCAAGATTTATATTCTGAAAACTAGAAGACCTTGCAAGAAATGAAGACCCAAATAAGTGGAAAAACATCCTGTGTTTATGGACAGGAAATCTTAACATTATTAAGATAACAGTTCTCCCCAAGCTGATCCACAGATTTAATGTAATCCCTATCAGAATACCAGCTGACTTCTTTGTAGTAAGAATGAGACAGGCTGATTCTAAAATTTATGTGGAATTGCAAGGGACCTAAAATGGCCAAAACAATCTTGGGGTGGGGGGGTGTGGAGAACAAAATAGGAGGATTTGCAATTCCTGATTTTCAGATTTGCTACATACAAAGCAACAGTAATCAAGGGAGTACAGCACTGGCACAAGGATAGATTAATGGAATAGAATTGAGAGTCCAGAAATAAAACCATACATCTTGCCCTGGCTGGTGTGGCTCAGTGGATTGAATGGCGGCCTGCAAACCAAAGGGTTGCAAGTTCAATTCCCAGTCAGGGCACATGCCTGGGTTGCGGGCCAGGTCCCCAGTAGGGGGCACATGAAAGAGAACCACACCTTGATGTTTCTCTCCCTCTCCTTCTCCTTCCCTTCCTCGCTTTGTAAAAATAAATAAATAAGATCTTTAAAAAGTAAATAAATAGAATTTAAAAACAAAAACAAAAAAAAATCCCTCATACATCTGAATTCAACTGATTTTCAACAAGGGTGCCAGGCCCATCCAATGGGAAATGAATAGTCTTTTCAACAAATGGTGCTGGGACAACTGGATAGGCATATACAAAATAATGAAGTTGGAACCTTACTTCAGTCATTTACTAAAATTAACGAAAAATTAATCAAAGACCTAAATGTAAGAGCTAAAACTATATAACTCTTAGAAGGAAAGACAGGAGTAAACAAACCTTCATAACCTTAGAATTGGTGAAGGATTCTTAGATGTGATATCAAAAGCATGAGCAATAAAGGAGAAAAATAGATGCATTAAACTTCATTAAAATGAAAACCTTTTGTGCTTCAAGGAACACTATCAAGAAAGTGAAAACAGCCCTGGCTGGTATAGCTCAGTGGATTGAGTGCGGGCTGGGAACCAAAGGGTCCCGGTTCGATTCCCAGTCAGGGCACATGCCTGGGTTGCAGGCCAGGTCCCCAGTGAGGGCCATGTGAGAGGCAACCACACATTGCTGTTTCTCTCCCTCTCTGTCTCCCTCCCTTCCCTTCTCTCTAATAATAAATTTTAAAAAAAAGAAAGTGAAAACAACTCACAGAAAGGATTTGCAAATCACATATCTGATAAGGGACTTGCAGTCAGAATATATGAAGAATTCTTACAATTCAAAAATAAAAAGAGAAATAACCCAATTTTAAAAAGGTGCTGAAGAGAGATTCTCCAAGGAATATATACACAGGACCAACAAGTACATGAAAAGATGCTTGACATCATTAGTCATCAGGGCAATGCAAAAAAACCCCACAATCAGAAAGCTCTTCACACTCACTAGGATGACTAAAATCAATGAGCGTGGCCTTGGATGTGAAGAAATCAGAACCCTCACACGCTGCTGGTGGGAAACTGCTTTGTAAAAGTCTGGCAGAGCCTCAAACATTTAAGCAAAGAAATTACTGTGTGACCCAACAATTCCATTCCCAGTTATATTCTCAAGGGGAATGAAAACATATCCACACAAAAACTTGTACGTGAATGTTGATAGCAGCGCTATTTATGATAGTGAAACACTGGAAACAACCCAAGTGTCAACCAATTGATAAACAAACAAAATGTGTTATATACATATGATGAAATGTTATTCTGCCATAAACAGTGACAAAGTACAGATACTTGCGACAATATGAATAAAACCTTGAGAATATTATTCCAAATGAAAATAGTCAGCCACAAAAGGCCATATATTATATGATTCCATTCACATAAAATGTCCAAAATCGGGAAATACATAGAGACAGAAAGTAGGTAAGAGCTTGCTTACAGCTGGGGGTGGATTGACATGGGAGAGGGTAAGGAGATGATAGTATAGGCTATGATATTTTTTTCCAGTTTTTAAAAACATTTTATTTATTTTTTAGAGAGGGGAAGGAGAGAGGGAGAGAAACATCAACATGTAGTTTCCCGTCACGCACCCCCTATTGGAGACCTGGCCTGCAACCCAGGCATGTGCGCTGACTGGGAATTGAACCCGTGACCCTTTGGTTCTCAGGCAGGCACTCAATTCACTGAGCCACACCAGCCACGGCTCTTCTGAGGCAATAAAAATATTCTAAAATTGCCCTGGCTGGCGTAGCTCAGTGGATTGAGCGCGGGCTCCAAACCAAAGGGTCGCAGGTTCGATTCCCAGTCAGGGCACATGCCTGGGTTGTGGGTCAGGTCCCCAGTGGGGGCCACGTGAGAGGCAACCACACACTGATGTTTCTCTCTCTTTCTCCCTCCCTTCCCCTCTCCAAAAATAAATAAATAAAATCTTTAAAAATATATATTCTAAAATTGACTGTGGTATGGTTCTGTATATCTGTGAAAATTCTAACAAACACTGGATTGTGCACTTTAAGGGGTGAATTATGTAGCTTGTGAATTATATTTCAGTTAAGGTATTTAAAATAATAAAGAAAGAACCAAATGAAAATGATCAAGAAAGCGATTAAAGTCCAGGATGAACTGCAGCTGGTCTACATTGAAATGCAAATGCAGCCAGCCCAGGCCTTCCCTATTAGCTTTCTCTGACTCACATCTCAATTATGACTTCGGTATAAACCTTAAGACAGGGGTGTCAAACTCATTTTCACCAGGGGCCACGTCAACCTCGCGGTTGCCTTCAAAGGGTCGAATGTAATTGTAGGACTGTATAAACGTGACTACTTCTTAACTGTTAAGGAGTTGAAATTACATCCGGCCCTTTGAAGCAACAACCTGCTTTGCATACCCTGCAAAACTGCGCTTAATATTTGCTACCTATAAAAGAGCGCAAGTTACTGCTGCCCATCATAGTTCTCTGACCTAGAGACTCCTCATCCTGCTGAGAGCCATGCCCACACAGTAAGCTCCCTCTCTGGTCCCCACTGCCCTTGGGAGTTCTTATCCATGTGGTGTCCCCGCACCGTTGCCTCTGGATTGTCTCCTGCTGTTAAAGACTTAGCTTAGCACTCAGCCTGTCAAAAAGCCACCCAAAAACGTGGTGCGCTACTTCCACACATCCTTTTCCTTGCTCAGCTCTGAAATCCCTTGAACTCACTGACCATCCAGCTGGACTTGACCGGAGACTTGCATTGTAATGTAGGTAGGCTGAGTCCACATGCTGACTCGGCTGGGTATCAAGAATTGTCAGTTCAAATGTAACCTCCTTAGAGAGGCCTTCCGTGATATTCTAGCACCCTTCCCCTCCCCTCCCCTGGGGCACGCTGAGACACTGAACTCTAGTTGAAATGATCTCCTAACTTATTTCCGTGTTTACCGTTTGACTTCACTGGGATATCAGCTCCATGAGGACAGAGACTTAGTCAAGTTCTGTCACGTCCGCTGTTCTATCTCCAGCCCTTCACATTGCGCCTGACATGTCGGAAGTGTCCGATAAAGATATCCTTAGTGAGCCCGGCTGGTGTAGCTCAGTGGATTGAGCGCGGGCTGGGAACCAGAGGGTCCCGGTTCGATTCCCAGTTGGGGCGCATGCCTGGGTTGTGGACCAGGTCCCCAGTGAGGGCCATGTGAGAGGCAACCACACATTGCTGTTTCTCTCCCTCTCTTTCTCCCTCCCTTCCCTCTCTCTAAAAATAAATAAAAAAAAATCTTATTTCTTTAAAAAATAAAAAAGATATCCTTAGTGAACTAAAGAATGGCTAGAATACCAAGTTTTGTGGGGTTCGCCTAAAGCCAGGACTAACGGAAATTTATAGTACTAAATGCCTATATTATAAAAGAAGGTCCTGCATCAATGACCTTTCCATCCACCTTAAGAAACTAGAACTAGAAAAGCAAATTAAACCCAAAGTAATCAGAAGAAAGGAAATAATAAAGATCAGAGTGCAGATCAATAGAATAGAATGAGAAAATCAATGGAAACAGAAGCTGTTTGTTATTAGAAAACCAGTTGTATCGTCATCACCGAATTCCGAAGCAATTCTGGCGCACCAGCTGGGTGTCCTACAATTCAACTCAATTCTGACACTATCTACAGGAGACAGCATCATGTCCCACAGGTGAAGGGCCCAGTCCCACATGACTGTCCTCCTTCATTTCAGAGGCTAGTCGCAAGCCCAAGGTGCTCTGACCTGTGTTTCTGTCAGATCCAACGTTCCAACACCTGCCTCCCTGCAACCAAGTTTGATTAATTTGTTAGAGCAGCTCATAGAACTCAGAGAAACATTTTACTTACTAGATTGCTGGGTTATTACAAAAGCATACAACTCAGGAACAGCCAGGAGGAAGAGATGCATACGGCAGGGTGTGGGGAAAGGGTGTGGAGCTTCCAGCCTTCTCCAGGTGTGCCACTCTCCCCAAATTTCCACGTGTTCCCCAACAGGAAAGCTCGGTGAACGCCGTCCTTTTGCATTTTATCGAGGCTAAATTGCAGAGACGAGACTGATTAAATTATTGACCTCTGGCAATTGATTCAACCCCCCCCCGCTTTTCTCTCCGCAGAGGTCACAGGGGTGGGACTGAAACTTCCAACTCTAATTTACAAGCTTTCCTGGCTACCAGCCCCCATCTCCCTTAGGCGAGGCACAAAAGCCACCTCATTAACATAACAAACGAGACTGATTGCCCTCATTGCTTAGGAAATTCCAAGGGTTTTAGGAGCTCTGACAGGAACTGGATGGAGACCAAGTAAATTTTATATTATAAATCACAGTATCACAATCAATAACATTCAGTAACCTTTAGCCATAACGGTCAGGAAAAAAAAAGAAAGGAGACACGTATTGGCAATATTAGAAATGAGGGAGGTAACGTTACCACAAAAGCTACACCTATTAAAAGAATAATAAGCAAATAATAGGAATAACTTAATGCCAATAAATTCTTCAGCTTAGATGAAAACGATACACTGCCGAAGTTCACTGGTTGGGTGTGGTAGGAATTCCTTCTGGAATTTCTTTCCTTGTCTCCTTACCCCTGAAATGGGGAATCTTAGAAAAGCTTCAGAGAAAGAACATTTGGTCTAGGGCTTAAGAGACATGTGTTTTAGGAAAAGCGCTGCCATTGGCTAGGTTTTTTTTTGAGAACCTGAAGCAAGTGGAAACCTCTTGAGCCTCAGTTTCCCCCTCTGGTAAGTAGGAGTTCAGGGATTGTTGCGAGGGTTGTGTTGCTGAAACAACATGGTCTAGATGTGTCAACCTAAGAAGCAGTCAGACCTGTAGAGAATTTTCCGTGAGTTTCTTTGAGCCAAACTGATGACAATTGCCAGGAAGCAACATCTCCATGGATTGAGAAATGTTCCGGAGAATGGCAGAAAGCAAATCAGGGAAACCTCTGGGGTTAGATACAAGTTAAAATAATAGCCACAGGTACTTCTTTTACCTAGGTGGGTAAAGGATAGTTAACAGTCAACAAGGAACATTTTGGTCACGGATAACCACGTCAACAGATAACAGTGAGAGGATTTGTGGTCTCAGCTGGTGCCCCAGGGGATTGTGAAAAAAAGGGAAGTTACCTTGACATTCCAAAGGTCTGTTATCATAGATGGAAAAAGATGATAGACAGGCTCAGGTAAGGTCAGGATTGACCTTTGTTAGGGAAAAATATTGGCCTAAGGCATGACTACTTGCCTTGAACTGCTTTTGGTTAGTAACATTTAACCTTAGACCATCCTTTGTGGTGGCTTTTGGTCTCTGAGCTTGTCGGGATAATATGTGGCCCATTTTCTTCCACAGATGCAAGGTCCTCGGTATTAGGTAGGTAGGTGGGAGAAATAGCAAACAAAGGCAGGAAGGAGGAGGGATACGTGTCCTACCCACTGACTCAGCAGTCTTTCAAAGTCTGTGTTATCTTTTCCACTACCAGGGAAAGAAAGCCTTTGAAATTGTGCTTTCATCCCAAGGCCTGAAAGGCCAAAAGGACCGACCCATAGTGCTTAAAGGAAGAAGCCCATTAACACCTTTGGGTATCCTTGCTTGTTCCTGGAAAGCTAGCACCACCTTTACCTGTCAATTTGTAACTTCTTCCGCCTCACCCCTTGGCCCACCAACTACAAAAGTCCTCAGGACAAAGGACAAAGGGCTCAGCGGACTTGGCTCTCTGGTTGCCCGGCAAGGCCACACGTGGTACCCTGGCCCTCACCACCCCGGTCTTTGGCTGCCTTAGCATCGCCGCCTTTACGCTGCTTCACCCTGAACTTATGCCTTTCAGCCCTCACCCCCACTTTAGCTAGGCCCGTGCTCTTCCATGAGAACAGATTCACCAATAAACCCTGTTTGCACGCTAGTAGACTCGCTGATCTCTAATTCTTTATTCTCTCAATTCTTCTTTGGTGAGAAGAACCAAGTTTCTGGGAGTTTCTCCCGTAACACCTGGTCAGGTATAAAATTCAGTACAAACTGGAGCTGTTGGTTGATCTTGATAGTGTGTGATGGAAGGTGAAGAAACTTCCCAGTTGTCTTAGTGATAATATCAGAGTTCTGGTGAAGGGTGTTTGAAAATATCTACTGACATAGTGTCATTTGTTCAGGTACAGTAGTAACAGTTTTAATCATAATCACTTAAAATTTTAGAGCACTTATTTATTTATTTTTAACTTTTTATTTATTGACTTAGAGGAAGAGAGAGAAAATCAATTTGTCGTTCCACTTATTTTTGCATTAATCAATTGATTCTTGGATGTGTCGCTGACCAGGGATCGAACCCACAACCTTGGCATATTGGGACGCCCTAACCAAACTAGCTACCCGACCAAGGCCAATACCTTTATTTAAAAGGATGAAAAAAAGGCCTTTGAAGGACTCTCTTAGCCACATACCATGTCCCTGAGAAAAAGTAAAAAGACAGAATGCCTTTCCAGGCTCTAGGACAGGAAAACTGAGGCTCTAAGAGGTAAGAGTAAGTTCTTTCCTTTAGAGGCGAGGCTCCGATTCTAGTTCATGGAGCCTCATTCTTGCCTCTCGAAGTCTTCTTCCTGTCCACCCTTAGTCACTCCCTGTGCAGTTTAAGACCTTTCGTCCTCGGTTAAAATTAACTGCAAAAGGTTTTTTGTTCCAAGCTCTGAGCCCCTCTTTCTTTTGCTGTGATCCCAGAGTTCCACCCGTCTTTTCACTTCTCGTTCCTCCTCTTGGGGCCCCATCTGTCAGCATCTGCGAATAGTGGACACACCCTACACATTTCCATGGAAACCAGACCAAAAAGGGCTAGAAATATGGCACGAGTATGCTTCCTTTAGTCACACTGCCCACCTTTTGTCAGGGCCTGGTGGTGCTGATGTCTAGAGGTGATTGGAATCCAATGGATTTCAGTCATAATTTTAATAACTAACTTGGACAACTGTACTTAATATTTCATCCCAGAAAAGAGTACCTACTTGTTTCTCAATATTCACATAATACGTTTGGATTGTTCACGGCCAGGCCCTAAATATTGGTTCCAGTTTTAGTGGTACACATGGACGTCTAAAAGCAGTGATTTCTTCTGACACTAATTCAGGAAACCAGATCAGTTATTCCATGGCCACCATAATTGAAAGTGGGTACTTGGGAAGTCACCAGAGCTAAACCAGATTTAGTCCTGAATTTTGGGGCACCTAATCCACCATAGCAGTTTTAAAAGGTAACTAAATATTTAATAATACAGATATTTGAAGTTAAATCCTTTTATGATGTGTAAAACTTAATATAAGGCTGTTTCTCATTTCTTCCACTATTCAGTGGAATTAGATATTTCATACAGGTGACTTGTCTACATAGCTAAAGTCAACCAATTCAATACTGAAGCTTTTAAAAGGTTTACATATTTTGATAGAAAAGTCTATTTAAATATGTATTACAGCCCGGCTGCTGTAGCTCAGTGGATTGAGAGCGGGCTGGGAACCAGAGGGTCCCGGTTCGATTCCCAGTCGGGGCACATGCCTGGGTTACAGGCCAGGTCCCCAGTGAGGGCCATGTGAGAGGCAACCATACATTGCTCTTTCTCCCTCCCTTCTCCTCTCTCTGAAAATAAATAAATAAAATCTTTAAAAAATAAATAAATAAATAAATATGTATTACACATTTTCTTGCCTTCTTAAATAAAGCACATTTAACTTAAATTCCTTTTTTTAAAAAAGATTTTATTTATTTTTATTTTTTTAAAGATTTTATTTATTTATTTTTAGACAGAAGGGAATGGAAGGAGAAAGAGATGGGGAGAAACATCAATGTGTGGTTGCATCTCACATGGCCCCCCCGGGGACCTGGCCTACAACCCAGGCATGTGCCCTGACTAGAAATCGAACTGGCAACCCTTTGGTTCGTAAACCCGCGCTCAATCCACTGAGCCACACCAGCCAGGGCTTAAATTACTTTCTTGTTGACTTCTGTGAATGGATGTGGTTAAACCCCTTAATCTCTTTGGACCTCAGTTTCCTCATCTGCTAAATGAGAGATTAGCTGAGCTCTAACTCTGCCACTCTATTTCTGGTTTCCAGAAAGCGACTGGATTTTAAGTAGGAAAGAACTAAGTATGCAGCTAATTGTGTCCTGCATGGAAGGGGGACTATAGGAAAGAGAACCTGAAAAATTCTGATGTTAGCAAGAGGGCAAGACAAGCAAAACAATTAAGAAGGACAGACCAGCCCCTTGCAACTGAAGCCTGTCAGCCTTTCCTCCCTTCAGGGGATGGGACCTTTGGCCACATCTCTCACTGCTTTCCCCTTTTGGCCACCCTTAAGGCTGGGGTCAGCCTGTGTATGCTCTTGGGACTTCAGAGTCCAGTTGTCTCTTCTCCTCACGACCAGACAGGCACCTGCCGAGGCCGTCACTTAGGACGGAAGCACCTCAGAGAACGCATCTCAGAGTGCTTCTGGGATTTCTGAAAATAGTCTAGGTTCATTTACCTTCCACCTGGGTGACTTTATGAGAGCTAGAATTTCTATCCTGATATCTGTTGCATGTAAAACAGTATGCTAGGAATTTTTTAAAATAAGAAAACAATGGTTTTTTTTAAGCATTCTTACCCAAGGATATATTTATTGGTTTTACAGAGATAGGAAGTGAGGAGAGGGAAGAAGGGAGAGAGACAGACAGACATCAATGTGAGAGAGAAACATCAATCAGTTGCCTCCCATTCACACCCCCCGACCGGGGATCAAACCCGTAACCTTGGTGTGTGCCCTGACAAGGGATCGAACCTGCCACCTTTGGGTGTATGGGATGACGTTCCAACCAACTGAGCTACCCAGCCAAGGCACGCTAGGAATTTTTGAATGCTCATACCACCCCAAGGAGGGGGGCATCTTTTTCTCCATTTTATTGATGTAGAAACTGAGGCTTGGAGAGAGACGGGCCTGCCCAAGGTCACAATGAGGAAGTCACAGGGCTATGTTCAAAGTCTTGTGCCTGTAACTCTAAGATTTAAAATGAAATAGCCCGGCTGGTGTAGCTCAGTGGATTGAGTGCCGGCTGGGAACCAGAAGGTCCCGGTTCGATTCCCAGTCGGGGCACATGCCTGGGTTGCAGACCAGGTCCCCAATGAGGGCCATTTGAGAGGCAACCATACATTGCTGTTTCTCTCCCTCTCTTTCTCCCTCCCTTCTCCTCTCTCTAAAATTAAATAAATAAATAAATAAAATCTTAAAAAAAATAAATAAAATAAAATAAAATGAAATAAAAGAAGTAGGGAAAAATGGTCAGGTAACCTGTTGTTCCTCTGTGCTGAGTGAGAGCAGAGGGGAGTGGTCTGAGCAGGTGGGATGGTTAGAGGGGACCCCCAAGGAAGAAATCTATCGCCACCATTAGTATCTTCTTAAAGAGCCTATAAAGCGCTGGTTGCCTATGGATTATCCCCAAGCAGTGGATTCCCTTATTTATCCTTTTACAGAAAGTAAAAAACCCAGCCCTGGCTGGTATAGCTCAGTGGATTGAGTGCTGGACTGGGAATCTGATGGTCACTGGATCAATTCCTAGTCAGGGCACATGCCTGGGTTATGGGCCACGGCCCCCGTATGGGGCATGTGAGAGGCAACCATGCATTGATGTTTCTCTCCCTCTCTGTCTCCCTTCCTTCCCCTCTCTAAAATAAAGAAATAAAACCTTTAAAAAAAAAAGAAAAAGAAAAATCTAGATGGCAGTTTATCCTCTACCAGAACCATTTTGGGGAAAGTGGGCATTTTTCCCCCAGGTCTCACTGCAAAGCCCATTCTTTTTCCCTTATGCCACCCTGGAATGTAGGGTGGGGGTCGGGGGAGATCATGAACTCCTAGGTCATTTTCCAGGTTTCTTCCAGGCCCGACTCTTATGCCTTCCTCCCCTAGAGTACCAAGCACATTGTTGGTTTCAGCCATATGCTAGCTGCGTGTCTTTTGTCAAGTTTCTTAGTCTTTCTGCACCTCAGCTTCCTCAAATGCCAATTTGAGATAATAATAGTACTTGCCTCATTGTGTGGTTGTGAATAGTCAGCTAGTTAATACTTAAGAAATTGCATAGCACAATGCCTTCCACACAGCAAACATTCAATAAATGGTACCTTCTGATACAAATAATGTAAGACAGAATCACAGAAATTGCTTATTGAGTTGTATGATGTACTTTGATGAGCAGTGTGGGTGGTGACGAAAGAACACAGACTCTGGCATAGAACAGTCCCAGTTCAAATCCTGCTTCTAAGTGGGACCTTGGGCATGTTACCTCTACTCTGAGCCTTCTTTTTTGCATTTAAAATGGGGATCACACCCTGGCTGGTGTGGCTCAGTGGATTGAGCGCGGGCTGCGAACCAAAGGGTCGCCGGTTCGATTCCCAGTCAGGGCACATGCCTGAGTTGTGGGTCAGGTCCCCATTGAGGGCCATGTGAGAGGCAACCACACATTGCTGTTTCTCTCCCTCTCTTTCTCCCTCCCTTCCCCTCTCTCTAAAGATGAATAAATAAAATCCTTTAAAAAATAAAATGGGGATCATAATACTTCCTAGCCTTGTGATGAGGATTAGTGAGATGATGCATATAAAGAAGGCGCTTAGCCCAGTGCTTTGTTGAGGGTAAGTTCTGATTAGTCATTATCGCCCTTCTTGTCTTAAGTGGCACCTCTCTTGACACTCACAGTAGCACAGAGAGCTGATTGCAAGATTGCTTGATATTTAGAAGTGTGTTCAATTTTCAAGTGAGTTTGGGAACAAGTGCCTATTGACCTAAGCAATTCTTGTACCATGCAATGGCACCTCGATAGGAATTAGGAATGAATCATCTTCCATTATTCTACTTAAGACTTCTAAGGAAAGAATCAGGTACAAGAAAGTAGGCTTGGATTTGATACCGGATGTCCATTGTTCTTGTCATTGCTCTGCCAGTCATTGCCTGTAGAACCAGGAATCTTTAGGCAAATGAAAAATGTCTCCATTCCTGGCCTGGCTGGTGTGGCTCGGTGGATTGAGCACTAGCCTGTGAACCAAAAGGTTACCAGGTTGATTCCCAGTCAGGACACATGCCTGGGTTGCTGGCCAGGTCCCCAGTGGGGGATGTGCGAGAGGTAGCCACATATTGATGTTTCCCTCCCTCTCGTTCTCCGTCCCTTCTCTTCTCTCTAAAAATAAATAAATAGCCCGGCTGGTGTAGCTCAGTGGATTGAGCGCGGGCTGGGAACCAGAGGGTCCCGGTTCGATTCCCAGTCGGGGGACATGCCTGGGTTGCAGGCCAGGTCCCCAGTGGGGGCCATGTGAGAGGCAACTATACATTGCTCTTTCTCCCTCCCCTTCTCCTCTCTCTGAAAATAAATAAAATCTAAAAATATAAAATAAAATAAATAAATAAAAATAAAAATAAATAAATAAATAAAAATCTTTAAAAAAAAAGTCTCCACTCCTAAATCTTACCTGTGTGTGTGGAATACTTTGAGAGATGCAAACTAGTTCGCTCTCGTAATTCCCATTGTGACTGTCTGTGAAGTGGCTCCATAAATACCCACTCCAGAGGAATTAACAGCCTTCAGCTCTACATTCACACAGAATACTACTTGCAGCCGGGGTCTGTGAACTTTTTTCTTGTAAAAGACCAGATAATAGCCCTGGCTGGTGTAGCTCAGTGAATTGAGCGTGGGCTGTGAACCAAAGGGTGATCGGTTCGATTCCCAGTCAGGGCACATGCCTGGGTTGCAGGCCAGGTCCCCAGTGGGGGCCATGTGAGAGGCAACCACCCATTGATGTTTCTCTCCCTCTCTCTCTCCTTCCCTTCCCTTCTGTCTAAAAAATAAATAAATAAAATATTTTTAAAAAAGAAAAGGAAAAAAAAGACCAGATAGTAAATACTTTGGACTTTGGAGGGCTATGTAGCCTCAATTGAAAGTACTCGCCTGCTTTTGTAGCACAAAAGCAGCCGTAGAAAATATGTAAACAAAAGAGTTTGGCTGATTTCCAATAAAACTTTATTTACAAAACCAGATGACAGGTCTTGGTTTGCCAAGCCCCAATTAAGATCCTCATTTTTGAGCCCCAAACTGTGCCAAGCTCGCAGTAAGCTCTGAGGACAACAAGGTCAACAAGACCCAGCATTTATCCGAAAACAGCTCTTGATCTTGTGGATGAGTCAGGCATAGATGAGAGTGGAAACACGTAATGAAAATTGAGTGATAAGTGCTTCGTAGAGGCGTGAATGATGTGTCAGCTTTATGACAAAGGAGGTCCCTGCTGTTTGTAATGGCAGCTCTGATTCTGTCTCAGGAAGAGTCTTTTTGGTCCAGTGAATCTTATCAAATCTGTTGATAAATGTTTCGCTTCGTAGATCCCTTTGGTTAATCTTAATTATTTTGCAACACTCTTATAAAAGGATGCTTAGAACACATGGGCTGTCTTCAAAATACATTTTTTTATTGTGTTCATTCTTTTTTTTTAAGGTTTTATTTATTTATTTATTTTTAGACAGAGGGGAAGGGAGGGAGAAAGAGAGGGAGAGAAACATCAGTGTGTGGTTGCCTCTCACACACCGCATATGGGGATCGTGGCCCATAACCCAGGCATGTGCCCCGACTGGGAATCTAACCAGCACCCTTTGGTTCGCAACCCGTGCTCAGTCCACTGAGCCACACCAGCCAGGGCTTGTGTTTATTCTTAAGTCCCTCCATAGGGAAATGGAGCTTTGTAGTCTTCCTTTTGGTCAGTGGATTTCCTACTAACAGCAGGGTGATGTGAGAACCAGAGGAGAGGCTCAGTGCACTGGCCTGTACACGGGGAAGCCTGGCCTGACTCTTTCACTCAGTAGTTGGATGCCAGAGGCAGGTCTCTTGACCTTTGTCATCTTTAGTTGCCCTGCTGCATGCAGCATAAAGGGCCCAGCTAGGTGGTTTCCAATGTCCCTTCCAGCCCTGCAGCTGAGGTTGGTACACAAATATTCAATATGCACCTGGCTTCCTTTTCACTTGAATTTTTTGTGCCTCAGTTTTGTACTGTGAAATGCTGGGCAGAGTGGACTAGGGGAGTCTCAGAGTTCCTTTTTATTTTAGTTTTACATAGAGGCTAAGACTATCTTTTCAAGACATGTTCTTTTGGGGGATGTACTTGGAGCAAAAGCCAAGGGGAAGGGCTATGGCCAGATCGAAAACTGGGGAACATCCGAGTCCTGAGTTCATCTCCCTGATTTGGGACGGCTTTTGGAGGGTTATGAGGTGTAGTGGTCATCTCTCACCAAGTCCCCTCCCCCACTCTGGTCCTGACATGAAGAATGTGTCCACATGCCTTTTTTTATTTTTTTTTTTGAGGATTCTAATTCTGCTCTGGTGCTGCCAGAGGAAGTCAGCAGATAGGCAGGCAGGCAGACTTGTTTATGGACCATCCTCTGTACCTTATGACCCAGCGATTCCACTGCGTGGACTCAAATTTCCAACCATACTAGTCACGGCTGTGGAGCACCTAAGCAAATAAGTCGATCTTTCTGCACCTCAGTGGAACCATCTTTAAAATAGGGATAACAATAGTATACACATCAAAGGGTTGCTGTGAGAAGTAAGTATGGTAGATAAAGAAAAAGTGAGTGCAGTGCCTCACTTATAAATGTTGGCTGCTGTTATTATCATCCGGAGTTGTACAGACAGCCTACTTGGAGGAAAAGAATTTGTGATTGAGGTTGGGAATGCGGGACAGAGGTGAGGGCCCTTCATACCCATTGTCCTAGCTGTGCCATTCATTGCGGGCGAGCTATGCTTCTCGTCCTGCTCCTGGCTTGAGTCTCTGCCGCTTTCGGATTCCATTTTTCCAAACTAAATCATCTTTCTCGTTTCTTCCAACTTGAACTGTTTCTGAGTCCAACACATTCTCTCAGTATAAGAATAGGAAGGACCCAGAGTAAAGGTGTGATCCAGGTCAAGTGAAGCTGATTGAAGACGAGAGTGGAGAGGGAGGAATAAACAGACCCTGAGCGAGGGAGCGGACCCCCGGCAAAACCACCCAACTGCAGAAACTGTCTTTGGGACTCCGGGTTCTGCCCACTTTGCTCTTTCTTCCCTTCCTTTCTCTTTCAGCCTCTGTGCATGGACCTGCCTTCTTGCCTGTCTGTCTCTTAGCAAACCCCGCTCCCCGCTTGTGCAGGGCAGACGGACACAGAGCACTGGATGGAGTGAGCTTGTGGATCTAGTCCCCGCTGTTCTGAGAAGCATTCTTGGGGACCCCTCACTTTCTCTCTGTCCACCTCTCCCCAGGCCCCACACCTCCGGTCTATGGCCCCCTCCTTGCTTCCCTCCAAGTTTCCACCCTTGCCCATACCTTTCTATAAGATCCCTCGTAAGGCTGTATTATAATTGTTTTTTGTCAACCAGTCACTCCCACTTACCTGTGAGCTCAAGTGACTAGCTGTATGTGTCTGTTTCATCCCAGTGGTATCCAGCACCTGGATGGAGGGGGAGTGCTGAGCAGGTCACCTGGAAGGCGAAGTCCCAGCTTGCTGCTTTCCCGAGTGAATGGAGGAGCCAATAAGCAGGGGGAATATGTACTGGATTCCTACGTGCTGCTCCCTTGGCTTTGTGGCTTAGAGAAGACAGGCGTCTTCCCTGGATCTCCAGTGCCCCCTCCCACCCTATAATATGGAAGGATCAAAGTGGTGGACTTCTGAGGTACCTTTTAACTTCTTCTTTTTTTGGCTCTTTAAAAAATATGTTGATGTTTACTCAGTTGTCAAGATCTGAGAATAATAGCTTTAAGTTATATCCCTCTCAAGTATATTTGCATGTAAACCCAAAGCAAAGCTTTCCTTAGTCCTCACCATAAAGTGTGATCTCCTCCAATCCAGAGCGTAAAGATTGGGTGGCTCACTAAAGACAAAGTGCATTCTGTGTATTTGCTCACGATAAATCTGAAAAGAAACCTGTTTGTGGCTTTGCCTCATCTAGCTCTCCTCTCTCTCTCTCTCTCTCCTCCCCACTTCTCTCTCTCTCCTCTTCAGCTTGAAATTGCTGGCCAAGCCTCCCTCTGTGCCTTGGTGGCCCCACCCCTTGCTGTGACCATGGATACGCTCAGCAGCTGCCAGACTGCCTCCCTCTCTGAGCGGTTGCCCAACAGTGGTTACCTGGCTCAAGCCTTCCCAAGCTGCCCTGAGGTGGAAGGCCTGGCTCGGGAAGTGGAGCTGGAAGATTCTGAGCATTGTGGCCAGGGTGACTTTAGTGCCAGGGAAGACAGTGGTCAAAGCAAGAAGAAAACCAAAGTCAACAAGATCTGGAATTTTGTGAGCCGCAGAAGAGGAGCCTCCAGTCACGGGAAACGACCCCAGTCTATGATTGTACTGGGAGCCTCCTCTAAGTCATCAGAGTTGAAACCCAAAGTCACACTAATGGATCGAATGAAGTCGTTCAAGAAATTGAAGCCTTCCACTGGGGGCTCTAAGAACACTGTTCCTAGGAGCGGCAAGGCTCAGGAACCCCAGGAGCCCCCAAGTAGCTACCGCATGAGGAAGACCGAGGAGATCCCAAAGCCCTTCCGCCATTCCTATGCGGGCCACGTTGAGGGCCTGGAGCCCTTCCTCGCAGATGCGCAGAGGCCCGCGCACAGGGTGAACCAGAAAGTGTTGCCCTTCCAAGACCCTGTCATCCAAGTGGAGGAAGACCCTTGGGAGGAAGAGGCCTTTGAGCAGTCTGGCAGCAGAGGGGGTAGGTGGCCTAAGACCTACGTGAGAAACGTCATCCCTGGGGACCATGAGGCCCCACACATACCAGCCAGAAACTCCAGAATTGAGGAACTCGAGGTCACCATCGAGGGCTCCAGCTTGGAAGGGAGCTATGAAGAAAGTCCTGGGCACCTGCGCAGAGACAAGGCCACGCCTTTTGGTGGTGTTGTCAAGTTCTTCAGCAACATGGCCGAAGCGGCCCGCAAGTGGCGCGCATTCTCCCGGGAAGAGCCGCAGATGGGCCGCCGCCACCGCCGCCGTGAGGCCTGCTTGGACCATGACAGCGACGTCTTCATCATGGAGACTGACTCTTCCCAGACCTCCTTGCAGCTCAACTTGCCCTGCGGGCCACCTGAGACTGAGCTGTATGGCAGCGTCATTAGGAAGCGCCAGGACTGGCCCTTCAAGTCCTCGCAGACCTCACGCACCTGTGAAATGAGGCTTGAGGGCGAGGAGCTGTCAGACGAAGGCCCCGAAGCTCCCTGCACTACTGCTGCCTTGAGCCGGGTGTCCACCTCTGCTGTACTTGAATTCCAGGACGACCCCATACCACAGAAAGGCTACAGCTACTACTACAGTGGTTCCTTTACCGGGGAACCGTCCTCCTCTGACGAGGAGGAAGACACTGACACTGTGATCAGCTTTGTCAAGGAAGATGACAGTTCTGAAGAGGTCTCTGAGATGGTCACCTGTATCAAGAGGGTCACCTTTGCAGATGTTTTGGAGAAGCCCGGAAAGATGGAGGAGCAGGAGGCAAGCAGGGCGCCCATGGAGTCCAGTCAGGCTGAGCAGCCCCAGAAGTCAGCCTTGGGTAAGAGGGTGACAGCTGCAGAGAGCGAAGCCAGCAAGGCCTGCGCTGGAGTTTCCGGGACTCAGGTAAGAGGGGAGTTGTCCTTTCAAATCACCATTGGAAACATTCAGGACCCCAGAAGTCAGCTAAACTCCCATGCCCTCCCCACAACCCCACCTCCCACCAGCAATGTTCCAGAAGGAATGCTCTCACCACTCACGTACGTGCGATTTGACTGATCCTAAATCCCCGGGTAATGTTTGCCTCTTCCTTGGGCTCAGGTCCTGCAATTGCACCTTAACTCGGCTGTGAACTAAAACGGAAGCTCTGGGGGTGGCAGCAGAGTGACCAGAGACATTTAACGATACCCAAGACAGCCATAGTCTCCTGTGGGACATTTCCCCTCTTTGCCACCCTCCCCTCTCCCACCAACCACAGCTGAGTCCACAAACTGCTCTCAAGGAGGGCCTCTAATCTCCGTGTCAGAGGACCTGGATGTGTGTCCCTGCTCTGTGCCCAAGTGTCTGTAAGACTCTTGAGACAGGTCTTTTCATCTTGCTGGACCTCAGTTTCTCTATGGAGAGGAAGGGGTTGTCTTGAAGTCTCAGAGATCTCTAGCACCTTCTGGTAGCATTTGTTATTTGACCTGAAGAATCTAGGCAGAGCACAGCCAGGTAATATTCTTCCCCCAGCATTCGGTGACTGGTAGGTTTACATCCATCCTCTTGCAGGTGCTGTGACATATATTGTCTTCATTTAATTTTTTTTTGGTTGTATTTATTTAGAGAGAGTAGAGGGGAGGGAGAAAGAGAGGGAGAGAAATATCAATGTGTGACAGACAACATCGATACATTAATCAATCAGATGCCTCTTGCACTCCCCCAAGTGGGGGCCTGGCCAACAACCCAGGCATGTACCCAGACTGGGGATTAAACCTGTGACCCTTTGCTTAGCACGCTGTCATTCAATCCACTAAGCCACACCAGCCAGGGTCATTTAATTCTTAAAGTGACCTAGTGAGGTGAAAGTAATTTTTGCTTATTTTACCAGTGAGGAAACAAGCTCAGAGAGGTTGGCTGACTTATCCAAAGTTCTGCAGATTGTGATAGAATTTGGATTCAAATCTCACTTTTGAGTCCATGTCTAGTGCTTTCATCTAGCTATCAATAGTTTTTAGGGACTTGATTACAGTGGTGACAAGCAGGTGCTTACCACACTCACTATTAATGGAGAAAGACAAATGCACTAGAATTGTGGTAGGAGGAATGTTGAATAAACACTAGAAGGCATTATCTGGCTTTGAGACTTAACAATGTCTTCATAAGTTGGTGTGTTATATTTCCCCAGTAATTATAAGGCAAAGGATTTTTAGGGGTAGTTAATTAAAATTCTGCTTCTTGGTGGGGGAGTGGTCTCGTTTGACGTGTATTGTCATCCCTTCCATTGCCGTTTCAGAGAACTTGGCCCCGTCAGGACATAACCAATAAGCCCACTTTTTCTGAGAAGACCATTAATATGTTTACTAGCATTCTCTTTCTACCATATATCATTTTTGGTAAGCTTTAGGGACACAAAAATTGACAAAATACCTGAAGTAAATTTCATTTCAGTGGTTTTAAGACCAACAATCAAGAAAGCAAACGAACAAACCTAATGATTCCATTAGCTGATAATTACAGTTGGGTACTGCATGTCCAAGGTTGCCGGTCGCTAGGAAGAGGTTTACAGAGGAATATGTGAACTTGCTAAGGGGCTGTGTGGACTGGGCATAGAGATGCCCTATGGGCTTTTTAAAAGCACAGGTTTTGGACTCCCAAAGGTATGTGTGCATTGCTCTCTCCTATCTGTGAAGTGGGTCCAAACCCTGCCTACCTCAGAAGGCTGTTGTGGGAAATCAGAGGAGCCGGAGTGTCTCAGGTACCCAGCCCTGCACCCTTCATGCCACGCTGTGGGCATTCACAAAGTGTCGGCTGTTACCATTACGATTGAAATTTGGTAAGTGATTAATAACTGAGCAACATACAGCCAGAGAAACAACCCGAGACAGCACTGTGGCAGCAGTTAGTTAGTGGGGGTTGACGGAGCCTTGTCTGAGATCCGGAAACTGGCCTGTAGACTGATTCCTACCTCTTACTTGTTTTGTGACCTTGAGACAGACCTTTCCTCTCTCTGGGCCTCAGTTTCTCCATTGCAACCAGATGCTGCATAGTTCATTCCCGAGGATCGTTTCTCCTCGCCCCCTTCTCTAGTACTTTCTAGTACTTTCCTCCCATCCAAGCCTATGCTTGTTTCCCTGAGTCCTCTGTTAGGCTCCTTGCCTGCCGTGGCTGCTGCAGAGTGGCTCTTCTTAGCAGGCTTCTTCTGCCCTCTGCTGGTTTGTAGGAGACACTGGTTATTATTCCTTGGGATGCTGAACACCAACCCAGACCGGATCTGGGTTGCAGGGAAGAAGCAAAGTGGAGTAGGAAAGCTGAATGTCGGGGAGACATTGGTATGGGTCCAGTCTCTTTATTTAACAGATGAGGTGGACACTGAGTCCTACAGAAGAGAAACGATTTCCCCTGACAGAAAAGCAAATGCAGCTGGTACCCCGAGTTCAGCGTTCCCGTCTTGGCTCTGCCACAAATCCTGCCGAAAAACCTCCTCTTTCTGGATTGTAGCAGCTTTCTCTGATAACTAAAAATCCTCATCCTTCCCTCAGGCCCCTTTTAGGTCTGTTATAATGCTAAATTGAGAAAATGGTCTGAAAACAATGCCTTGTGTAAGTAGCAAAGGTCACAATATTGCAACGGATCATTATATGCAAAAAGAAGTGAAAAACCTGGTTCTTTTGTGTTTCCCAGGGAAACAGGCCTTGGGCCAGCTTCCTCTAGGGTGTTTTATTTGTAAGGTTTGTTCACCCAACCCTTTACAGCTAAGTGGCTCCTAAAACTGTAGCTGCTTTGACACAAAATTGGCTGTTGTCAAGCCTCAGGCCACTCTTGTAGCCCAGGAGACAGGGTAGCTTCAAGGACGCAATGTCAGCAGGCAGGGATATGGCCTCTTAAGAGCCCATCATTTGGAGAAGTTCTGAAGGTTCCGGGAACTCAAAGTTCTCT
The DNA here is from genome assembly GCA_004026765.1 of Micronycteris hirsuta. Taxonomy (NCBI): domain Eukaryota; kingdom Metazoa; phylum Chordata; class Mammalia; order Chiroptera; family Phyllostomidae; genus Micronycteris; species Micronycteris hirsuta. The sequence continues at coordinate 18,602 of PVJI01010711.1, read as the reverse complement.
GTGCCCCATTCCTTGCACTAACATAATGTGGAGAGTAATATTAATAATTATAGCTAACATTTTCCTAATGCTTATTATGTACCCATACACTGCTCTCAGCAGTTTACCTGCAGGAACTTACTTCACCACACAACTGCCCTATAAAGTTAGGGACTGTCCTTAAAATTGCTCTGATAATAATGCCTGCTTTACAGGGTTGCGCCAAAGATGAAAAGATGAAATACACTTAAGTGATTATGTAACGGTATGTGACTAAGAGTCACAGCATGACAAATGTTAGCTGTTTGCTTCAGTTATTAAAAGCAAATGTCACAGGAAGGGACTGTACCTCAGGACTCCCATTAGTTAACACCTTAGTGAAAATTAACAAAATAAAGGTTAAGGGAGGGAGGGGACTAACGGTAAGAATTCTTTACATTGGTACAGGACATTATACTCGACAGAGAATGCTTTCCCTGACATGCAAAACTCCTCGAATGGCAATTGTCATTACTATTATTATTATTTTCATATGACAGATGAGGGATTCGAGGCATGATCGATCAGAGACAAAACATGGAACTTAGAGTCCAAATGCTTAGATTCAAGGTCGTTGTTCTTTGTTTTTTTTAAATTTTATTTATTCATCTTTAGAGAGAGGGGAAGGGAAGGAGAAAGACAGGGAGAGAAACATCAACGTGTGGTTGCCTCTCACATGCCCCCCACCGGGGACCTGGCCTGCAACCCAGGCCTGTGTTCTGACTGGGAATCAAACCAGAGATTCTTTGGGTTGCAGGCCAGCACTCAATCCACTGAGCCACAACAGCCAGGGCTTAAAGTCCTAGTTCTTTATTGGATATGTGATTTTTAAAAACATTAAAACAATTTTTTAAAGAAGATTTAAGTTCTTTTTCAGAGAGAGGAGAATGAGAGAGAGAGGCATCAATGTGTGAGAGAAACATTGATCGGTGGTCTCTCACACACCCCCAACTGGGGGACTGGAGCGTCACTTAGGCATGCGCCCCAACTGGGAATTGAACCTGCGACCTTTTGGTTCATAGGCTAGCACTGAGCCATACCAGCCAGGGCTCGATATGTGATTTTTGATTACTCATTTAATCACTTTGGTTCTTCGTTTCCTTCATTTGTCAAGTGGAAATAAGAAGTCTTTCCTGCTTCTTTCCTAGAGGAGAAAGAAAACATTGATATATTGAATACCTACTAGGTGCTTTTACTTCTGTTCTCATTTCATGCCCCCGGTATCCCTGCTGTATTGGTATCATAACTATTCTCCTATTGTATTATGCTTCTGCCTACAAATGATGCTCATAACCATACTTATGAACAGCTAAGGCAGTGGCTATTGTCCACATACCACAGCTGAAGGGACTGAGCCTTGTCTACAGATACAAAGTGAGTCAGTCGGTGGTAGAATTCCGGCCCTTAATGTCAGTGCCCGATCTACAGTGCCTGTCATTCCACTTAGAATCTCTTGAGAATTATTCAGCTGAATCTCCTCAGTCTCTTAGCTCTTGTACATTTCCAAGCTGATAGCACAACCTATTGGCGGTGAAGGAAATTACAGTCAGGGTTAGCCAAATTTCTAGCTATTCTGGCCTCTCTTCTGTGTTCTCCCCGACCATCCCCAATTAATCCCTGCCCACACTGTGGGCTCAGTTTCTCCCTCCCCGTGGCCCCCTGGCAGAGCACAACGGAGGGGTGGGCAGGGCACTACCTAAGTGAGCAAGGTTGCTACGCTGCTGGGGGTTCTGTTGTCCACACCCTGAAGGACCCTGGACAAAGAAGAGAGCAGTTCAAAAATGGTTACTACATCAAGATATTTCTGGACACACCAAATTGTGAAGTTGAGGCTACAGGAGCCCCAAGTGGGGCAGCTGGGTCGTATATTTTCTTTAAAGATCTCGTGGGCTACAGAATTTTTAAACTTAATTCCGGATGGGCCTTAGCAGAAGTACAAATGGTGCCTCTCACCTTTCTTTTTTACCCTTTTCCAGCTCTGGGGACCCCTAGTCCTGTCCTCTAAGCATCAAGCTGCTTAGTTCTGGTCCGTCCACAGACTGCATTTTCCTACCGTATTGGGTGGAAGTGTGACCACCCAAACAGATCTTCAAGACCTAGATCTCGGTTCCTGTGAACCTGACCTTATTTGGAAATAGGGTCTTTGCAGATGTAATCAAGTTAAGACGAGACCCTAATGGATGAGGGCGGGCTCTAATCCAGCGACTGATGTCTTTATCAGAAAAGGAAAATTTGGACGCAGAGACACACAGCCTCAGTTTCTCTTCCCCATCTGTTCAAAGAGTATATGACTTACAAGTGGGCTTCTAGCTCCAAGAGAGTATAGGTCTAGGAGACAAAGTAAACAGGTTAGGGTTAGGGAGAGTGGTAAAAAGCAATGTTGAGACCGTATCTTAGAATTCATACAGATTCAGAGCAGTCTCCTGTGCTCTAAAGAACATCTGAAGCTCTAGTTTTAGTATTTCCCAGTAAGTAAATTTTGTTGTGGATAAGAATGAACTGAATTTCAGCCCTGGCTGGAGTGGCTCAGTGGCTTGAGCGCCTGCCTGCAAACCAAAGGGTTGCTGGTTCAATTCCCAGTCAGGGCACACGCCTGGGTTGCAGGCCAGGTCCCCAGTAGGGGACGTGCGAGAGGCAAGCACACATTGACGTCTCTCTCCTTCTCTTTCTCCCTTCTTTCCCCTCTCTAAAAATAAATAAATAAAATGTTTATATAAAAAAGAATGAACTGACTTTGGTAGCTGGTCTCTGCCCTTGGAAATTGGGTTACCAAGTAGGCAGAGACCCTTCCTGGAGTCATCCAGACTGTGAACCACTCCCCACATCCAGCCCTTTTAGGGCTGAATGATATAGGCGAAGGAAACTTGCATTGTGTTCATTGCGGCTTAGCAGGATTACAGGGGGAAGTTGAAGGATGTAGGGGCCTAGGAACTTTTGTCTACAAAGACAGTATGGCAGGTCTGTAGTCAGATAGATCAAACATTTAAATGTGATGTGACCTGTGGAAACTAATTTATCTTTTCTGAGCCTTGGTTTCCTTACTGTGAAATGGGCTACTAGCTATCTTACGCAGAGTGGTTTTAAAGACTAAATGAGATAGCATGAATACATATACTTAGCAGGATATCTGATACATACCAGATACTCCACAGATAGTTTGCAGATGTTAGTTCCTTTTCTCTTTTTCCATTTGTAGATCAGGATTTTGGGACTGAAAGAAGGATTTCAGATGAAAACAGCTGGCTATGTTAATATCAAAAGAGAGAACTTGTACTTGGTCTTAAGTTAAGATGTTCTGTTGGCAAGAGAGGCTGTCTGTCTCTCTCCCTCTCTCCCTCCCTCCATCCCTCCACCCTTCTCCCACTTCCTGTCTCATTGTCTTTCTTTAATAAACATGCACACACTTTTTAAAGTACTTTATTATGGGCTTTATGTGCATTATCTCACATCCCCATCCTAGCAAGTCTGCAAGGTAGGTATTATCACTGTCCGTTCTATGCAGATGAGGAAACCGAGACTCAGACAGATGAATTCATTTCCCCAGGTCTCACCTTGAGTAAAGGTTAATGTCGATAGCAAGTGCAGAATCTTCACTCCCCCAATCCCAATGCAAAACATGCAAAACGCAAAACATGCCCCCAAATGAGAAAAAATAGATGCTGTCTTCCTTAAATCAATTGCCTAATTTCTGTTTTTGCTACTGCCTGATGTCTTTTAGCCTGTTGGTGGTTGGCTCTCTGCTTGCATTTATTGATGATACATTGTAACCCTGCCTGGATTTGGGTGCTGGATCAGATGATATTTCAAAATGGAAAACTCTGCTGTTTAAGCCAAGTATTGGCCTCCTCCCCACCTCCACGGAGTTGCTAATGCTGATTAATTTCCTTTGCAGGAGTTCGTCCCCCCAGCTGAGCCACCCCCAAGGACTCCGCCCCTGAAAGTCCTCCTGGCAAGATGGCAGTCTCTGCCTATCTCACGGAGCATTCCCTTGGACCTGAGTCAGCTATGCGTGACCAGACCCCAGCAGCTCGGCACAGGTATGCCTTCTATGCCCTGGTTTCTGCAGCAGGCAGGACATGCCAGACAGGCCTCAGGCATTCATAGATTGTGTTGACATTTACTCTCCTTCCCCTTCGTCTTCCCTCTAGTCCCCAAATACGTTTCCTCATTGGTATTGAAAACCCACCTTTAGCGATGCCTTGGAGCCACGGGGGTCCAACCCGCGGTCCAGGATGCCTATGAACGTGGCCCCACACAAAATCGTAAATTTACTTAAAACATCATGAAATTATTTTTCTTTGTGATGACATGTTACAGTGTATTTAACATGCGGCCCAAGACAAGTCTTCTTCCAGTGTGACCCAGAGACGCCAAGAGGTTGGACACCCCTGGATAGACGTTTCCCTCTCCATGTTCTTTTTCTAAAAGGCAAATCTCCTCATTGGAGGGCCCTTTAACTCTGAGCACTAGAATATCCCATCTTCCCAAGGCGTCATTTTTGCCACAGGCCCCGTATACCTCATCCTTTCCAGGGCACCCCAAGCTCCAGTTCCTTCTGTGCGCTTTCTCCAGTGCTCTTTTTATTTATTTATTTTTAGAGAGGGGAAGGGAGGAAGGAAGAGAAGGGGAGAAACATCAGTGGGTGGTTGCCACTCATGCAGCCCCAAATGGGGACCTGGCCTGCAACCCAGGCATGTGCCCTGACCGGGAATCGAACCGGCGACCCTTTGGTTCACAGGTCAGCATTCAGTCCATTGAGCCACACCAGCCAGGGCATATTTATTTATTTTTAGAGGGGAAGGGAGGAAGAGAGGGAGAAAAACATCACTGTGTGACTGCCTCCCACATGTCCCCCATTGGGGACCTGGTCCACAACCCAGGCATGTGCCCTGACTGGGAATCGAACCAGTGACCCCTTGGTTTGCAGGCCAGCACTCAATCCACTGAGCCACACCAGCCAGATTACAGTGCTCTGATATGCACCTTCCTTGTCTCAATGGGACCAGTCCCCATACTTGTCACTGAAAAGTAAAGCTCCATCTTCTGCTCCATCTGGGAGAATCCATGCTCTCTTGGCCATAGGCCCAGCACTATACCCTAAAAGCCCCCGGTGCCCACCCCAGTCCTTTTTACAGAAACAGAATTTGCATGAGTGCAAGGATGCACAAGACCATGAGGACATTTCTTTCCAAAGTTGTGTGCAGTCTGTACAAGCTTGGGGAGCCCTACTTTCACTTTCCCGTGCCCCACAGTTTCCGCCAACCCCAAAAGCTGCTCTAGACTTGCTACTTCTTTTCTCTTTTCTCCTCCTTCCGCCCCATGTGCAGGATGTGTGGGATGCTTTGACTTAGAGCTTATTTCCAACACTATAACTTCTTGCCAGCATCCCAGGAAGTTAGGAGCCAAAGATATCACAGGCTTGGGGCTTTTGTAGCATTATCTCTCTCAGAAATATCCAGAAGCCAGGGAGGTGGTAAAAGGAGAGCGAAGAGTTCTGAAACCAGGGAAGTCATTCTTCTGTGTCAGATCTAGGAGGGGCCTTAGAGGGCCCTCTTGTTTTATGAATGGGGAAACTATCTCAGACAGGGGAGAGGACTTGCCCAAGGTCATAAGTCACTTCATAACAGAATTATTACTTAGGGCTTCAACCTCCTGACTTTCCACCATGGTATGTGTGATTTTTTAAAATAAAAAAAAAAGATTTTATTTATTTATTTTTAGAGAGATCACAGGGAAGAAGAAAGAGAAGGAGAGAAACATTGATCGGTTGCCTCTCGCACACCCCCCAGCTGTGGGCCTGTCCACAACCCAGGCATGTGCCCTGACTGGGAATTGAACCCGTGACCTTTCGGTTTGTCAGCCGGCACTCAATCCACTGAGCCACACCAGGCGAGGCTAGAATGTGATTTCAACTGCAGTTCTAGAGCAAAGTCTTAAATGTTGGAATGCCAACACTTGGTTCCATTGAAGCGCACCTGTATTGTGATTGCCAGCCACATCCTTCCCCACTAAGGAAACTGCGGGTATTGGATGCAAACTAAGTCATCAAGGTAGCAGCAGATGCCTGCCATGTTTTCCAAGTCTTCTGCCTGGAAATAAGGGACTCTCTCACAATCCCCTGGGAGGTCAGGGCAAGGTATCTTGTCACAGCTGTTTCCCTGTGCCCTCCCTCCCTTTTTGGAAATGAGCCCAACCTCTGGCAATGCAGAAACTTTTTAGCAGCTGCTGCCCCATCCACTGCCAAGTGCGTGAGAGTTCCCCTGTAGCCTCCCGATTGTCAGCAGGGGATAGATGATAGCCTCTCAGAGAAGGGCCCAGCCAAGCCAGGGTTAATAATACCTACCTTGGGGACTGCTCTGGACTTATTTATAGGCCACGGGTGGGAAAATGTACCCCTGACATTAGCACAGGTCCTGTCATCACCTCAGCAGCTGCTCTCACCTCTGGAATATAAGTGGCTCCCGCATTGTGGCTCTGCTTCTCAAGATCCCGAAAAGACACTTGGGCTAAAAATACCCCTAGAAAGGACAATGACATCAGGATCCCATTTGGGAAGTCAGTTGTCATCCAGCTTCTTTTTTACCCCTGACCCTGCTAGGAATGGGATCTAAGGATCTGATCCCCATTATGTGTACTACCTGCTTTATGTCCATCTTGCTCAGGGCCCGATGGAATCTAGTTTGTTTTCTAGTACTTGATCTCTGCTTTTCTGTCTTCCTCCACTCCTCTTAGTCCCTTTCTCTCAGCTTCTTTTTTCTTCAAAGATTTTATTTTTATTTATTTTTAGAGAGAGGAGAAGGGAGGGAGAAAGAGAGGGAGAGAAATATCAATGTATAGTTGCTCTCACACCCCCCCTACTGGGGGACCTGGCCTGCAATCCAAACATGTGTCCTGACTGGGAATCAAACTGGTGACCCTTTGTTTCACAGGCCGGCACTCAATCCACTGAGCTACACCAGCCAGGACCCTTTCTCTCAGCTTCTAATCTGCAGCTTCCCTGGGCAGACCAGTAAAGTGTAAAGAATTGGAGTTGAGTGTAAAACTCTGAAGTTGGGTAGAAACCATGTTCGAATTTCTGTTCTGCCACCTTGGGCACATTGCATAACCTCTCGGGACCTCAGTTTCCCCATCTGAGCAATGAGAAGCTATATGAGATCTGACTCCCAGGATCATGGTGAGGAATGAGTGAAGTGGAATCGGTGGCTGTCCCTGCCACAGTTCCCGGCATACAGGGGCGGTCACTGATGGCCGGTTCCCTTTCCCCTCTGCTCTAGCACTTTCCCTACATGCACGCTTGCATACTGCTGTCCACCTCAGCCCGAATCTGCCCTAGTTCACGAGCTACTTCCTCTCACTATGTATTATTCATTTACCCACTCACTCACTCACTAAACACTTACAGAGCGAAATTAGAAGGTCAGCGGAGTTTGCCCTCTTGTAGCCTGGTGTACTGGAGAAGTCAAGAGTTTTGAAGTCAGACATACTTGGATTTCAGTCTTGACTCTGTCACTAATTAGATGTGTAATCTGGAATAAGTCACTTGATCCCTTTGAGACCCAGTTTTCTTATCTCTAATATTAGGATAATAATTGGAGCCTCGCAGTCAGTGCTGTAAGTCTCAAAAGGGCTCACAAACATGCAGGTGCTTTATAAGCTCTGAGATGCTATAAAACTGGATTGGAATGATAAAAATGGCAATAAAAATAAACCACTCAGAGTTAGGGTTGTATCTTAGACCTATCCAGATCACTTACATACAGGCATACCTCGTTTTATAGTGCTTCATTTTATTGCACTCCACAAATGTTGCGTTTTTGATGAATTGGAGGCAAGAGCCTCGATGAGCAAAGAAGATGATGACTCACTTTATTGTGATCCTCGCTTTATTTTAATGACCTGAGACCAAATCCATAACATCTCTGAGGTATGCCTGTAGTTGCTAGTCAATAAGTATCTGTTAGCACTAATATTACAATTCAATATTTACTTCCCAAATAAAATAGGAGGAGGCTTCTTCTCCTTGAAAAGACCAGCATCTCCAAGTCATGCCCGCCGCTGTATACTCACACACATATCATCCTACCTATTGGCTGAGCTCCGGAGGTCTGGCTGACTCAGAGGCCTGTTTCGGCTATAGCATTCGGATCATTTTCCACTGAGGCCCTGTCCCTTCCACTAGGGGTGGCTATAGGTTGGTGTTGATCTAGAGCAGTGATTTTTGACCTTTTTCATCTCATGGCACACATAAAGTAAATGCCAAAATTATGCGGCACACCAAAAAATATATACTTTACTGATCTGACAACAAAAAGTGTAATTTTGATTCGTTCACACTGGCCAGCTATGGTTGTGTTGGCTATTGTCAAGGGAAAAGAGGTCAGTGCCCCTGTCTAAATAGTCAGGTATTGCATGTTTTAAAAGTTCTGGTGAGCCCTGGCTGGTGCGGCTCAATGGATTGAGCACCGCCTGCGAATGAAAGGGTCGCCAGTTCGATTCCCAGTCTAGGGCACATGCCTGGGTTGTGGGCCAGGTCCCCAGTAGGGGGCACACGAGAGACAACCACACATTGATGTTTCTTCCCCTCTCTCTAAAAATAACTAAAATATTAAAAAAAAATTCTGGTGACATGGTAGTTGAAAATCTCTGATCTAGAGAGTTGTAGGACACACCTAGAAGAACCTATCACCACTTAATTGAATGTCCCTGGAGCAGTTGGAAGGAACCTTAAACAAGACAATGGCTCTGGTACAGGTCAGAATAAGCTGATATGTCTTTACCCATCATTTGAGTATTTCTCCAGTGATAGTATAGTTTTGCCACATTTGATAACTGAGCCGGGCATCAGAAGACCTGAATTCTGTTGCTGAGTTTTTATATGTGCTTGTGTGTGGAAACAGAGGCAGTGCTATTGCACTGTTCTGAGAACACTGATTTCACTTATTAATTGGGTCTGATGAGATATGTCCTTGGTGTCTCCTCCTCCTCTATGTTTTTTGGACACATCCATTGCTCACTTTTCCTTTTAACAGGTAGGTTACAGAAAGGGATGAAAATTTAGAACTCTATATTGCTCTTGAAAAGTATTGGGAGGAGCAAAAAATCAAAACTATTGGTGGAAACAAGGTTTTGACAGTATTTGTATGTTTCAAATAACCAAAGTCTTCATACTATCTAAAACTTCAAGTACTAAAGAATTGTCCAGACCTGGAATTCTCCCTTTATAATTCCAGAAAGGAGCCTGAGGTTCTTCTTTCTTTCCTGAGATATTCCCTGAGCAATATAAGGAACTCTAGGGTACTTCAGACAGTGGCTTTAGATTTCTTCTCAACTAATTTCAGCCCCCTTCCTCCCCATGATTGGCCTCACACAAGCATAACCTCTCCTTCCATTGCCCCGTGCACCTCCAATCATGGTGGTCCTGACAAGTAGACCAGGATGACAATTAGCCAGGCCTCTCTAAAAGGAGCTGAGCTCTTGCCCTGGTCCATGTGGCTCAGTTGGTTGGAGCATCATCCAAGAACTGAAAGGTTGCAAGTTTGATTCCCAGTCAGGGCACATGTCTGGGTTGCGGGCCAGGTTCCCAGTGGGGGCCACGTGAGAGACAACCACATACTGATGTTTCTCTCCCTCTCTCCCTCCCCTTCCCTCTCTCTAAAAATAAATAAATAAATATCTTTAAAAAAATTTAAAAAATTTAGAAAACGTCTTCATGTCCTTAAAAAAAAAAGAAGCAACTAATCAATGCTTCTCTCTCTCACATCGATGTTTCTCTTGCGCGCGTGTCTATGTTTCTCTCTCTCTTCCTCTCTCTCCCTTCCTCTCTCTCTAAAAGCAATGAAACAACGTCCTCAGGTGAGGATAACAAAAACAACCAAAGCTGAGGTCTGGACTCAGCCTAAAGTGTTTTCTCTCAACACAGGTAACTTGGACCAGGGCTCCAAGACACTAGAGACCTACAAGAACGTTGGTGGATACTGGAAGCCCCAGGGACCAGGAAACAAGCAAGTTACTGAAGTAAGACCTCTTTCTTATCCTTGTGGAACTAGCCAGACTTCCAGGACCATTTATTTCCTCTAAGTTTTCCTTTTTCTATACACACTACAGGTATTGGAGTTTCCAACATGTGCAATGAAACCAAATTTAAAATGGGGGCTTGAGTTATTGTGTGGCTACATCAAAGTTGGTAACATTCACCGTTTTTCCCTGAGGTTAATTTTTTCTAGGAGATGAATCGACGACTCTTTATGGCTTCCATGCATGCCGCTGCTGCCATTGTGTTTGGCCGCCTTTCCTGTGGCGGATGGGAAAGGTGTGAGAGTTTAAACCCTGCGTACTTGGGTTTTCTTTGATTATATCCCACAGGTTCATGATCATCTCCGGTGCTAACCAGTGGCTTATTTATGGGCATTCCCTTGGAGAAGATGTTTCATAAATGCAAACATAATAACTGGTGCTTAAACGTTCAGTGTTAGCAGGCTTCTTGACCTCCATGTGTTCGCAGCCGTGTCTGTTGAGTATTTATGGGAACTTTTGTAAGTGTAGCAGCTTTCTTGCTGTATCTTCGTGCATGCGCATGCCTGCCCATGTATGCTGATATATGCCCCTTTGCCCAATTGCATACCTGTTAAAGTACTTTGTGGGTACATATGTGGGTGTCCGTGAGTATGACTGCGATATCTTTTTCTAATGAAACTCTCTGCACACGTGTGGGTGCCTGTGTTTGTGTGCAAGTATATTTTCCATCCTTTTGTCTGAGTGTATCTTGGGTGTTTTGACATCTGGTGCTTTTTTGTATGTGTTTGGATCTATGGGCCTGTCCATTTGCATCTTTTCCCTTGGGGGGTGGTGTGCACAGGTGTGTCTGTGTGTGCCTGAGTTTGTCTATCTGGGAGCAAGTGTGTTTGGACATAGAAGGTTATGGCTCTGTGGCTAAGCCCTGGTGAGCAATGGCAGCTGAGAATGCAACCCCCAGAGAGATCTAGCCCTAGTAGCCTAGCTTTCACCACTACCACTTTCCCACTGGAGTATTTCTGCTGAGAAACCAGCTTTAGTCACAGCAGCTCAGGCCCGTCTCATGGTGGTCGCCATCTAGAGACTCTTGGCCAAGGACATGTGGCATGAAGTTGAGGGGTTTTTGTTTTATTTTGTTTTAGTTTAGGAGTTGCAAAGTGAGGCCCAGAGGAAAAGGTCTATGGCACTGGGCTGACCTTCTTCTGCTCCCACCGTTGCTCCCTGGTCCTCCTGCCGGCCTTCCCTTACTTGAGTTCCTTGGTTCAGGCTCAGGTTGGTACATTTTTCCAAATAAAAAGGCAAAGACAGGCAGGTCTGGGCAGTTCTTTTCTTTCCGCCAGGTCCCCATGCTGGGTCCCCTTTTTACTCAGAGAACAAATGATCAGCATTGGCCTAATCAGTAACTTGTGTATGCTCAAAACCAGCAATTAGTGAATTGTGATAAGGCCCTTTCCCTGAGAAAGCCAGCCTTTGAAAGGCCCCAGTAGTTGAAACCTAGGGAGGTGGTTCTGGCAGCATACAATCTCTCCACCCAGCGGTCTTAGTGAAGTGATGGGTATCACCCAGAAAACCTTGGGGGGCTCTGGCATCTACAGGGCTTCAAATGTTTAAGCACCTATTTTGACAGCCTTATTCAGCCCTTTATTCTCCTATAATAGTGATAATAATAGCTTAGATCTCTTTGACATTTTACAAAATGCTTTCAAATCCAAAGATTTGATTTCACCTCATGGCAGCCCTGGCAATAAATGCCAACCCCATTAACTTATCAGGATCAAGTCGCCCTGCTGATAAATGGCAGAGTCAGATATTCTGTAGGACTCCGAACCAGGATGCAGGACCTAGATCTGTGGCCTATTTGTCCTTTAGTACCCCGAAGAATCCAGAGTTTGGAGCAAAATGCTTTTAAAGGGACTAATTCCAAGATAAGTGAAAAAGAAGAGTTTACTGGTAGGTTGCAATATTCAAGACTTCTTCTAGAGGGTGGAATTTGAGCTGGGCCCTGAAGGACGGTAAGGGGTTAAATAGGCAGAGCAGAGGGCCCTGGCCTGGGAAGATGGTAGGTGTCACAACCAGGAGTGAATCACTCTCCTTGTCCCCCAGGAACACTCAGTTCCAGCTGGGCCCTTATGAACAGTGCCAGGTGTCAAAGGGAGCTACTCTTTACATGTGTGTATACCTTATAGCTAAGAGAGGTATGTACTTTGAAACATACAGTGCCATTTAAATCCCACAGCTACCCAGGGGCTGAGAGAAAAGAAAGGACTTTCCCAAGGTCAAAAAGCAATTGATAACAGAGTCAGGGTGGACCTTCCTGTGGTTCCAAGCCTATTTGTCCTGATATCTATTCTCACTTGAGGAAGATGGCAGAATATCTGCAGTAGGTCTTTAAGCTTGTAAAGCTGACCAGGTTCTGTCTTCACCACCCCCACCAGACTGAACATCAGCCGATGAGCTCAGCCAGTAAAACACGCTATGACAGGGGCTTCAACTTAGCAAGTCAGAAAGCTCTGATGGGGATATGCTGTAGGTGAGGCCAGCACCCCGTGCCCGGCACTGTGAGGGCAAAGTATTGTTGGCTCACCCTCGGTGGTTTGTTTTCTCTTCTGCAACACTCATGTGTCACCATTCAAAACACAGGCCAAACTTCCTCTTGGAAGTTAAAATTAGTCAGTCACAATCCCTGTTTTGAATCTGGCAAATTTACAGAGAAGTAAAATGATTTTCTCTAAGACATCCAGTAGGTTTGTTCATTCATTCATTCATTCATAAAACAGAGACTGTGTTCCAGGAAGTGAGCTGGCTTCTGGGATACAGAATTTAAAAAGACATTACATTCTCCAGGAGTTCACAGTCTGATCATGGGCAAACGATAAGTCAATGGGGAATCAGAGCGATGTGATCCGTCTCAAGAAAAAGGCTTGGCCCATATCTGTAGAAGTGCTTAATTCTGTTGGAAGAAGTCAAGGTTAATTCCAGAGGATGTGATCTAAACAAATGATCGAGAGATCTGAAACAGGTAGGAGGGCCAAGTCGGATAGGGCTGGAGACCTCTTTCCAGGCCAAGAGAGGCTAAACACAAGAATCAGCACACCAGGCTAAGGGAACTGCAAGATGCATGGGTTCGGTCATCCTGGCAAAAATTCAAGAGCCTTAAAGGGCAGGGCTCCCAGTGCAGTTGATTAACACTTGACATCAAATTGGAAAGTTTCAGGAAGTGCCAGAGTGATAATTATCTTCTGAAGCTCTGAGGTCTCAGGGCTTTCAGGAACATTTGGAGTTGGAGAGAAGTTCAGCATTGAGAGCAGCTTTCATGACCTTGCTCGGAAGGCAGAGATAGGTTATCCAGGGATCTGGAGGATCTGGCACTATTTGCGTTTTCCCAGGAGGGTAGAATCGATAGAGAATGCTCTTCTCAGCCTTATCCTTGGCTACCTGTTATGGGGGCTTCAGACTGTGGAGGACTCAGAGCTAGGAGTGATGTAAATGTCATCAAACTGTTATGCTTCCATCATTGCTATAGCTCACGGTGAGCTTTAGAAGTAGAGGAACCAGCCCTGGCTGGTGTAGCTCAGTGGATTGAGCATGGGCCTGTAAACCAAAGGGTCACCAGTTCAATTCCCAGTCAGGGCACATGCCTGGGTTGCAGGCCAGGTCCCCAGTGGGGAGCGCGTGAGATGCAAGCACGCAGATGTTTCTCTCCCTCTCTCCTTTCCTTCCCCTCTCTCTAAAAATAAATAAATAAAATCTTAAAAAAAAAAAAAAAAAGAAGTAGAAGAACCACACTCTCCCAGAAGCTTCTTTCCTAAAGAAGCTTTCCTCACCCAACCACTTGGCATAAGGCTCATAAATTGGGTTCTGGAGTCAGGCAGATAGGGGTTTCTAGCTCCAACCTGGCTGGCAAAAGGACCTGAGAGGTTGGTTTTTGTTCTGCTCCGGATATCAATGAATTGTACAATTCTTTTTTTTTAAGTTTTTTTTAAAGATTTATTTATTTTTAGACAGAAGGGAAGGGAGGGAGAAAGAGAGAAAGAGAAACATCAATGTGTGGTTGCCTCTCACATGCCCCCACTGGGGACCTGGCCTGCAACCCAGGCATGTGCCCTGACTGGGAATCGAACTGGTGACCCTTTGGTTCGCAGCCCGCACTCAATCCACTGGGCTACACCAGCCAGGGCGAATTGTACAATTCTTTGACACCAAGTGGGTGTTCTACAATTTAAATCTGACAAAAAGCACACAGAATTAGCCTCATACTACACAGGTTTAACAGATCAGTCCCACAAGACTGCCCTCACTTCAGACAAGTATCAGGTCTCTGGGTTACTCCCACTTCCTGCTACAAATTTGGAGGTTCTGACTACCCCCGAAGGTTTGATAATTCACTAGAACACCTCACAAAACTCAGGAAAAGACTTTACGTACTATTACTGGCTTATTATAAAGGCTACAACTCAGACCCCTCTCCCCGCCATGAAGTTGCGGGGTGGGGGCACTGAAAGTTCCAACTCTCTATTCACATGGTTTGGTCTTTCTGGTGACCAGCCGCCATCCAGAAGCTCCCTAGGGACCCCCATCCACCAGTTCTGTCATTAGCATATACAAGGTACTCTTGTCATTCTGGAGATCCCTAGGGTTTTAGAAACTCTCCTGCCAGGAACAAGCTACGAAGACCAAATATTTATTTTGTTATTATACCGCAGGCCTCAAAGGGGAGCAAGGCCCCTTGTGATGGCAAGTGGTAGAAGGAGTAGGAACGAGGAGTCTGGAGCCCTGGGCTCTATCCTTGGCCTCGGGTCACTCGCAGTTCTACCCTCCCATCCCTACACCTTAGTTTCTTCTGCTGGGCATAAGAAAGTTTAACTGGGTGCCCTCAGAGATCCTTTCAGCCTTACCCAACACATGTTCTAGCGGCCAAATTGGTCCCCATAGCTGTCTTCCTAGAGCCAGGCCCCACCATTGTGTGGTTTGCTCAGGAAAGAGAGTCTTTTCCTTCTGCCCCACCTAGTGCCAGGACTGGGACTGTTGCACTTGCTTTGGGCACAGAATGTAAAGGAGTGCCCCGAGTCCTTAGGAATCAGGATAAATAGCATTTTAATATATCTAAAACAGCTCTGGCTGGTGTAGCTTAGTGGCTTGAGCTCAGGCCTGCGAACCAAAGCGTTGCTGGCTCAATTCCCAGTCAGGGCATGTGCCTGGGATGCGGGCCAGGTCCCCAGTAGGAGATCAAATAAGTAAATAAAATCTTAAAAAAAATATATCTAAAACAATTGAAATTAATGCATACATCCACGTTTAAGCAAGCATCAAACATTTATATAAAGCTTGGATCAGTATTACTGATGTTTCCTTGGTCCCCAAAGTGGCTTTGCACAGCACTGCTCACCTCCCCCGCTCCGCACTTCTCCCCAGCACACAAATATACCTCACCTAGGAGTCTGAGGTGGAGCTGGGTGTCTGCATTCTGGCAGTTCACTTTGGGGCCTGCTCTCTAAGTGACGAGTATATAATGACAGCATCATGATGAAGAGCTAGACAGCCTGCATATGACTGTTAGGTCTGCTACTTCTTACCTGTGTGACCTTGGACACATGATTTCACCTTTCTGTGTCTCAATGTCCTCTCCTATAAACGACGAATAATAATAGTACTGCTTAGGGCTGTTATGAGGATTAAATTAATGAATATATGTGAATATCTAAACAAGGAATCTGGCGTGCCCTGTGTGCCCAGTGGACATTTGCTCTTGTTATATTTAGGAATAATTTCATTTAGAACCTCTTGAAGAGTAGCAGTAACACTGCAGTAGGTGTCTCAGGCAGGCTGGCAGGTTTCCTCCCTGCTGCTCTATGAAAGCTTCTGAAAGGACTTGAGTATAGGTTGCTGGAGGCAGAGAGACGAAGTACCTGAGTACTGAAAATTGTGTCCATTTATTATGATGCCTGTGATGAAATGGCTTTTACGTTTGGGTTGAGAAGAACTATTTTCTTTGTAAAACTTTTTAAAAAGGTTTTATTTATTCATCTTTAGAGAGAGGAGAAGGAAGGGAGAGAGGAAGAGAAACATCAGTGTGTGCTTGAGTCTTGCACGCCATCTACTGGGGACCTGGCCTGCAACCCAGGCATGTGTCCTGACTGACTGGGAATCGAACCAGTGACCCTTTGGTTCAGAGGCTGGCACTCAATCCACTGAGCCACACCAGCCAGGGCTAATTAATTTATTATGATCTACTTGCTAGGCATTGATCGAGTGCCTGCCTTGTTCCAGTTTCTGTGCTGTGCCCTGGGATACAGGGAGGAGTCACGCCCAGTCTTGCCCTCAGCTCCTACTCCAGTAGAGGGAGGGACATGATCTCCTCTAACTTGCAATCAATGCCCCTGTCCCAGGCTGTATTTGAGTTCTCCAAAGAAACAGAAACAATACATATTTGTACTTATATACATATATAGAGAGAATCATTATAAACAATTGGATCACGTAATGGAGGAGGCTGGCAAGTACAATCTGCAGAGGGTCAGTGGGCTGGAGACCCAGCGGGAGCCAATGTTCCAGTTTGGAGGCCACAAAGGAGAAGATCCAAAGTTCCAAATACAGGCGGAAGGTAGTCTGCTGGAGAATTCTCTATTACCTGTGGGAGGGTCGGTCTTTTGTTCTATTTAAGCCATTAACTGATTGGAGGGGGGCAACCTGCCTTGTAGAGGACAGTCTGCTTTCCTCTATGTATTGCAGTGTTAATCTCATCAAAAAAGTTTTTGAGAAACACTTGCACAAACACATTTGCAACAGAATAAGAAGGAAATACTCATGATACTTAAAATCCTCGTTTCTGTGACTGCTCACATGGTCACAGCCGGGATTCATAACCACCTTCTTCCACTACCCATTTAATATTCCCTTGTCCTCAGGTGGTTGTGGTTCTTGATGTGATGTGGTGACCCAAACCCTCATTTCTGCAGGGTTTGGACCAGTAGTAGTCCTGCCTGGATTGGGTTGTTGTAGTTTTCTATTGACTTTCATCACAGTATTTGGTAATAGTAAGAGATGCCCTAGTGCACAGGTGGCAAACACAAGGCCCACGGGCCAATTCGGCCGTCCACCTTGTTTTATCCGCCCGGCACCTTGTTTCTACCTGGTGACATCATCGAGCTCTCTCTTAACTGTTCAGGAGTAGTTACATTTATATGGTCCTAAAATTACATTTGGCCCTTTGAAGGCAACCGCGAGGCTGACGTGGCCCCCAGTGAAAATGAGTTTGGCACCCCTGCCCTAAGGGATTGCCTCTACTCCGAGTATACTCTTCCTTGCCTCCATTGTGAAGTAACAAATGTCTCCTTGGTATTCAGGATCAGTCACCCCTGCCAGCACAGGAACTCCATTCTCGGGCTGTTCCCCATTTACAGGCAAAGTTTAGAGGACCTAACTAGAAGTTGCACGTGTGCTGTGAACTCTGGGATGATGAGTTACGTCTGACTGGTTGGGAAGGAGGCAGAGGAGGGTCCTGTGACATTTTATAGAGAGTTCACTTTTGAGGTGGGCCCTGAAAGAATGTCTGGAAGCCCAGTGCTGACCAGAGGGCACTATGGAACCTCCAAGGAAGGATACAAGGCCACTGACTGAGCACCTGCTGTATGCTCTGATCTTGCCATAGTACTTAAAGCCCATGCTTAGTTAGACTGGGAAATCTGAGAGGGCGGAACTCAACGTCTGTTATTGTCAGGACCCAGTGTTCTGTGCTCTACCCTCTCTCCATCTTTCATACTCTACTTTGGAGGAAATCTCAGCCTTGATCCTCCCTTCTGTACTGTACTGTGCAAAATAACAGCCACCCAAGGATGCCCTTGTCCCATTATCCAGAACCTGTGAATATGTTACTTTCTATGGCAAAAGAGAGTTTGTAGGCCCTGGCTGGTGTAGCTCAGTGGGTTGAGCGCAGGCCTGTGAACAAAAGGGTCACTGGTTCAATTCTCAGTCAGGGCATATGCCTGGGTTGCCAGTCAGGTCCCCAGTAGGGGGCGCGCAAGAGGCAACCACACATGGATGTTTCTCTCCCTCTCTTTCTCCTTCCTCCCCTTCTCTCTAAAAATAAATAAATAAATCTTTAAAAAAGAGAGAGTTTGTAGATATGATTAGTTTATGGACCCTGAGATTAAGGTTGAGTCTGTATTTGTTTGCGTCCCATGCAATCCGCAAGGTCTTTATAAAGAAAAACAGAGATTAAAAAAAGGCAAAAAGTAATGTGATGATGGAGACGGGAGGGTCAGGGTCAGAGAGAGAGATTGGCAAGTGCTACTCTGCAGACTTAAAAGATGGAAGAAGGGGCCTTGAGACAAGGAGTCCAGATGGCTTTCACAAGCTGGAAAAGGCAAGGGAAGATACTCTCCCCCGGAGCCTCTCGAAGGAAGGCAGCCGTGTGTTTCTGAAGGAACAACACCTGATTATCGTTCATTAGGCCCCATTTCGGACTTCAGACCTCCAGAACTGTAAGGCAATAAATTTGTGTTGTGTCATTTTAAACCATTAGATGTGTGGTAAAGTGTTAGAGCAGCAATAGGAAACAAGTGCACGCACCTCAG